>JARWKJ010000021.1:3555227-3807727 GCA_029959095.1 Rhinichthys osculus | reverse complement strand
AACAATCATTAGCTGATCAGGTGCCTTACTATACTAATTTCCTTATTCTTATTAAATGTAAACATACATATTCATTCATATTCGAAGTTATTAGGCCTATGTAGTTTCAGATGTTTTATTTAGCCTAACCGTATA
Source organism: Rhinichthys osculus (assembly GCA_029959095.1). Classification (NCBI taxonomy): domain Eukaryota; kingdom Metazoa; phylum Chordata; class Actinopteri; order Cypriniformes; family Leuciscidae; genus Rhinichthys; species Rhinichthys osculus. The sequence goes on along the minus strand of JARWKJ010000021.1, from coordinate 3,807,592 downwards.
AAATATTGATTATTTGTTAGATGAACTTAAGGATATGTCTCAAGATTGTAATATTAATGTTATTCATATTTAATTATTAATGATTTTAATACATTAAAATTATATAATGGACTCAATGATACAGTTGAGATAAAGTATTGCTGAATCATCACTTATGAAGTTTGCATTTTGTATTCTGAATGATAAACCTGTTATTCCAGGTTGTGACAACTGAATGAAGTGTAATAAATGGAATGTTTATGACTCCGGCCGACATATATTTTTCAGTATAGATATACAGACTGACAGGTGTGTGTGTGTGTGTCTCTCTGTGTGTGTGTGTGTGTGTGTGTGTGTGTGTGTCTCTGTGTGTGTGTGTGTGTCTCTGTGTGTGTGTTTGATTGACAGGTGTTGAAGTGCCAGGGTTTACACACAAAAGTGCGTGCGGCCTGTGTGAATTATCTGAAACAGAACAGATCTAACTATGAGCTGGTGAGACTAAAAATACATTTTATATTCATATATTTACTTTTTACATTACATTATGAACACATCCGAAGTGTCAGTTGACCTCTGACCTGTTGTATTAAACTTGTCTTTGTTCTTTCTCAATGTGTGTGGTAGTTTATCGAAGGCGATTTTGAGAAATACCTGGAGAATTTACGGGATCCTCAGGTAACAACTAAACTTTGTACATTCAGGCAGACGCTCTTATAGTGCTTTAGCTTTAGTTTCTTATAAAACATTGGTTGTAATGATTTCACAGACTCTTTTAATGTTAAAATGTAGACATTTCTAACACTCTTTCTCTTTATTCCTCCATCCGTTTAGAGCTGGGTTGGACAGGTGGAGATCACCGTTCTGGCTGAGCTCTATAAGTGAGAATATTACATTTACTTATGTATTTTAACTGCATATTTTCAGGCATGAACTGTGATGATGTCTTGTTCACTGACAGTGAATGGCCAGTTGTGCATTATGCTCATTTGCTCAAAATGGGATTTATAAAATGTCTAATTTGACAATGATTCGGTTTTCTTGTTGCTATAAATGATGATCCTGGAGGGAAAAGTGTTTGTATGTAAATCGCAGCAGTGCAAAATGCATCATATGATAAACAAGATTATCAATGCATGAATTAAAGGAATGCAAGATTTTTGATATAGTTTTCCATGCATCATTTTTAAAAAATGACATTCCAGCATATGGGGTGAAACAAATCATATAAAACAATGAAATAGGTCACAGTAACATGAATTTCTCTTAAAGTGCCTCAATTATGCAATTTTAAATGTTCATAATTTTGTTTTGGAGTCTTCTGCAAACGGTTTACTTGCATCCAAGGTTAAAAACACTTTAATTTTCTCGTATTATACATTGCAGCATCAGCTCTTTTCTTAAAGAGTCTGAAAAGGTTTTGATAAAAGTTTCGGTACCCTAAACCAGTCTTTCCCAGGGATACTCTGCTCTGATTGGTCAGATGACTCAGTCTGCTGTGATTGGTCTACTCTGCTCTGATTGGTCAGATGGCCCAGTCTGTTTTGATTGGTCTACTCTGCTCTGATTGGTCAGATGACTCAGTCTGCTGTGATTGGTCTACTCTGCTCTGATTGGTCAGATGGCCCAGTCTGTTGTGATTGGTCTACTCTGCTCTGATTGGTCAGATGACTCAGTCTGCTGTGATTGGTCTACTCTGCTCTGATTGGTCAGATGACTCAGTCTGCTCTGATTAGTCTACTCTGCTCGGTCAGATGACCCAGTCTGTTGTGATTGGTCTACTCGGCTCTGATTGGTCAGATGACTCAGTCTGCTGTGATTGGTCTACTCTGCTCTGATTGGTCAGATGGCCCAGTCTGTTGTGATTGGTCTACTCTGCTCTGATTGGTCAGATGACCCAGTCTGCTCTGATTAGTCTACTCTGCTCTGATTGGTCAGATGACCCAGTCTGTTGTGATTGGTCTACTCTGCTCTGATTGGTCAGATGACCCAGTCTGTTGTCTACTCTACTCTGATTGGTCAGATGATTCAGTCTGTTGTGATTGGTCTACTCTGCTCTGATTGGTCAGATGGCCCAGTCTGCTTTGATTGGTCTACTCTGGTCTGATTGGTCAGATGGCCCAGTCTGCTTTGATTGGTCTACTCTGGTCTGATTGGTCAGATGACTCAGTCTGCTGTGATTGGTCTACTCTGCTCTGATTGGTCAGATGGCTCAGTCTGTTGTGATTGGTCTACTCTGCTCTGATTGGTCAGATGGCCCAGTCTGCTTTGATTGGTCTACTCTGGTCTGATTGGTCAGATGGCCCAGTCTGCTTTGATTGGTCTACTCTGCTCTGATTGGTCAGATGGCTCAGTCTGTTGTGATTGGTCTACTCTACTCTGATTGGTCAGATGGCCCAGTCTGCTTTGATTGGTCTACTCTGGTCTGATTGGTCAGATGGCCCAGTCTGCTTTGATTGGTCTACTCTGCTCTGATTGGTCAGATGGCTCAGTCTGTTGTGATTGGTCTACTCTGCTCTGATTGGTCAGATGGCCCAGTCTGCTTTGATTGGTCTACTCTGGTCTGATTGGTCAGATGGCCCAGTCTGCTTTGATTGGTCTACTCTGCTCTGATTGGTCAGATGGCTCAGTCTGTTGTGATTGGTCTACTCTACTCTGATTGGTCAGATGGCCCAGTCTGCTTTGATTGGTCTACTCTGGTCTGATTGGTCAGATGGCCCAGTCTGCTTTGATTGGTCTACTCTGCTCTGATTGGTCAGATGGCTCAGTCTGTTGTGATTGGTCTACTCTACTCTGATTGGTCAGATGGCCCAGTCTGCTTTGATTGGTCTACTCTGGTCTGATTGGTCAGATGGCCCAGTCTGCTTTGATTGGTCTACTCTGCTCTGATTGGTCAGATGGCTCAGTCTGCTGTGATTGGTCTACTCTACTCTGATTGGTCAGATGGCTCAGTCTGTTGTGATTGGTCTACTCTACTCTGATTGGTCAGATGGCTCAGTCTGTTGTGATTGGTCTACTCTGCTCTGATTGGTCAGATGGCCCAGTCTGCTGTGATTGGTCTACTCTGCTCTGATTGGTCAGATGACCCAGTCTGCTTTGATTGGTCTACTCTGCTCTGATTGGTCAGATGGCTCAGTCTGCTCTGATTGGTCTACTCTGCTCTGATTGGTCAGATGGTCCAGTCTGTTGTGATTGGTCTACTCTACTCTGATTGGTCAGATGACTCAGTCTGCTGTGATTGGTCTACTCTGCTCTGATTGGTCAGATGGCTCAGTCTGCTGTGATTGGTCTACTCTGCTCTGATTGGTCAGATGGCTCAGTCTGCTGTGATTGGTCTACTCTGCTCTGATTGGTCAGATGGCTCAGTCTGCTCTGATTGGTCTACTCTGCTCTGATTGGTCAGATGGCCCAGTCTGCTGTGATTGGTCTACTCTGCTCTGATTGGTCAGATGGCTCAGTCTGCTGTGATTGGTCTACTCTGCTCTGATTGGTCAGATGGCCCAGTCTGTTGTGATTGGTCTACTCTACTCTGATTGGTCAGATGACTCAGTCTGCTGTGATTGGTCTACTCTGCTCTGATTGGTCAGATGGCCCAGTCTGTTGTGATTGGTCTACTCTGCTCTGATTGGTCAGATGGCCCAGTCTGTTGTGATTGGTCTACTCTGCTCTGATTGGTCAGATGGCCCATTCTGTTGTGATTGGTCTACTCTGCTCTGATTGGTCAGATGGCCCAGTCTGTTGTGATTGGTCTACTCTCCTCTGATTGGTCAGATGGCCCAGTCTGTTGTGATTGGTCTACTCTGCTCTGATTGGTCAGATGACCCAGTCTGTTGTGATTGGTCTACTCTCCTCTGATTGGTCAGATGGCCCAGTCTGTTGTGATTGGTCTACTCTGCTCTGATTGGTCAGATGGCCCAGTCTGTTGTGATTGGTCTACTCTGCTCTGATTGGTCAGATGGCCCAGTCTGTTCGTTGTGCAACTATGCAAATTTGTTACAACCCTAGTGAGATAGAGCAGGAAGTAAGACTGGAATTACTCACGACTTGTTTCAGCAGTCTCTATTTATCTGCACTTTGAGCTTTGAAACTTTGCAGAACTTTACATTCACAAGCAGCTTTATTACACACTGCATGAAAGGAAATATCAGAAAAAGCAAAATAAGGGCACTTTAACTCCAGTGTCTTCAATTCCATTGGTATCTATCCACCGCAATGCGGCTCATTTGCATAATCAATTCTCAACTTTGTTGCATTGTTCGACAACCTTACATTGCATTGAAATCAAATGACTTCTGTTCACATAATATTGCTGTCAGTCTGACTCTGAACTCTGCTTTAGTGTAACAACAATAGCGGCTTTACTTTTAATATCCAAAGATTATAGTGTATGTTTTATATTAACAAAGTCTAAACTGTTATTTTACTATCTCTGATGGTGTAATGTTTATTTCTTCCAGGCATGATTTCATTATTTTCCAGGTGCCTGATCAACCACCCGTTAACATCACAGAGAATGGCTTCCCTGATAAGGTGCAGACTTCCATTCATGCAAGATTATTTAAAAAATAAATTATCGCCGTAACACTGAAATCTCTCTCTCTCTCTCTCTCTCTCTCTCTCTCTCTCTCTCTCTCTCTCTCTCTCTCTCTCTCTCTCTCTCTCTCTCTCTCTCTCTCTCTCTCTCTCTCTCTCTCTCTCTCTCAGGTGCGACTGTGCTTCCTCAATGGAAACCATTATGACAGTGTTTACCCACAATCTTTTGAGAAAAGTGCTGCTGTTTGTCAGTGTGAGTGCGAGTGCTTCTTCTTTATTCAGTGAATTAATGCTGCGACATGCTTTCAGTATCCGAACCGAACCGTTTCTCCATCTCTAGCGATCCTGTACGAGCTGCTGTATGATCGCGTGTGTGGCGTCGAGCGTGGCGTTTTAGGGTCGTGTATGAAAGGAGGAAGAGGACGAGAAAAACTCGACTCGGAAGAATGCAAGAGCAGTGAAGAGTCTGACCTGGAGGAAGACGAGTTCTGGTAAGTATTCGCATGTTTGCATGAGACTTTTTTTTTTCTTTTTTCGCAGTATCATTTGGGCAATGTGATTATAGTTTTTGAAGTTTTTAATGAGCGGATGATGAGACGTTGGACTGATATTGGCATATCCTAATCAATAGGCTTATATATATATATATCAAAAGTTTTGGATGGGTATGATTTTTAATGTTTTAAAAAAGAATGCACCAAGGCTGCATTTATTTGATTGAAAATACAAAATAATATAGTAATATTGTGAAATATTATTGCAATGTAAATCATCATGTGAATATATAGTAAAGTGTAATTTATTCCTGTGATCAAAGCTGAATTTTCAGCATCATTACTCCAGTCTTCAGGGTCACATGATCCTTCAGAAATCACTCTAATATGAGGATCTGATGCTCAAGAAACATTTCTGATTATTATCAATGTTGAAACAGTTATTTAAATTTTTATTTCAGGATTTTCTGATGAATAGAAAGTTCAAAAGAACAGCATTTTTCTGAAATAGAAAGCTTTTGTCCAGTCCCCTATTTTTTTATGTGAATTTGGTGAAACCGCATTAAAAACACTGAATGGAAACTCCATGATGTGTATAAATTTAAAAAAATGTGCCTAAAAAACGAATGTGGATAATTTTTTATCCGATGCACATAAACTACGATGGAAACACATTTACCGAATAATTCCCTCGATGCGCAACAAAAACTGACGTGACTTTTCCTCAAACAGAGGATGTGATTGGATAACTGGACTAACCAGTGGACCAATCACATCACAGCATCTCAGATGTTGGTTTAGTCGTCCTGAAACGCCTGAGTCATTAAAGTTATCTGGTTTAATTCCCTCCAGAAGCGACTCACACGATTGCGTTCACAAACACCAGCATCCGAGCGTTTATTGGATTTCCTCATTTATGATGGAGGTTAAAAGAGCCACAGTTTCCTCTTTTTATTACAGATATTTTGCGCCAATTTCCCAGAAAGTGACGATTTTGTTCCCTTGAACACATGGGGTGGAAACAGTGCTTTATTTGCAAATGTTTTATGCAATATTCCAATTTTGTGCATTAGTTAAATTATCAGCTTTGGATAGAAATACAGCTATTGTTTTATGATCCAGTCATTTCCAATGCATGAAATCAAGTCCTGCCCTACATTATGATCTGCTTCACTTGGAAATATGTATCAACAGAGGTTAAATACATAGCAAATACAATTTTTATAACTAGTTTTATTAAAAATGTTGGTGTGTGTGTATTTGGTCTTATTAGGTCCAGTGAAAGCGGAGAAAAGATGACCAGTGTGATGAACGTCAGACCGCCGAGGGTGATTTGCTCTCTCTTGAAGATTGAAATATCAGTATTTTTTGAAGACACTCTGACTTTGTATGATGAAATATTGTGGTGACGGGTCTATCTGTACTTCAGGGTCGTGGGAGGGGCCAGTCTCGAGGAAGGGGGCGTGGCCTCCTGTCCGCTAAGGCACAAAAGTCCCTAAACCCCGCCCTCTACAGGAACGTGGAGTATGATGTGTGGCTCCGCTCTAAACGAAGTACATTAGCTTTTTTCATTACTGTTTTGAAATAAAGTAAGTATCTTGATTGAATAACTTATATTCATATTTTTAATAACTATGTGTGTGTTTAGTTCAACAGCAGCGAGATTTCTGCATTGCCGCAGGAATGCAATACGCTATTGGAGACAAGTGCAAGGTTAGCAGCGTGTGTGTGTTGATGTTTTTATACTTTTTATTTTTTAGTTGCATTTGATTATTACATGTACACTCCATTTAAAAGTTTGGAGTGGGGATCAAACTACTGATCGAAAGTACAGTGAAAATTGTGAAATATTATTACAATTTAAAATAACTGTTTTCTATTTGAATATATAGTGAAATGTAATTTATTCCTGTGATCAAAGCTGAATTTTCAGCATCATTACTCTAGTCTTCAGTGTCACATGATCCTTCAGAAATCACTCTAATATGATGATTTGATGCTCAAGAAACATTTAAGATTATTGTCAATGTTTAAAACAGTTAATAATGCGGATACATTTTCTTCTTCTTGATTCTTTGATGAGTGGAACGTTCAAAAGAACAACATTTATTTGAAATAGAATCTTTTGTAACATTATAAATGTCTTTAGTGTCAATTTTGATCAGTTTATTGCATCCTTGCTAAATAAACATTTAAAAAAATGTCTTACTGACCCCAAAGTTTTGAACAGTAGTCTATGTATATGCTGTTATTTATTTCCCTATTTTTGTTTTTATTAATTCGATTTTTTTAAAAAGTTGTTTTACTATATATTTTTGTGCGTTTTCATTGTTATTTGTATTTTTTTTAACTTAGTCACTTCACGTTTTTTGTTTAAAACACGCATTTTACGCATGAAATGCATATCTACACATTAAATGTAGATCATCTTCAGAGCTGTCTTGATTGGGTTCCTCTGTCTTCCTCAGGTGCAGCTGAGTGGCAGTAATCGCTTCTATAACGCTTACGTTCAGGAAGTCAGTCCTGACAATGGGCCAGTCACTGTGTTCATTGAGGAACTCAACAGACCGTACGTGTTTTATTTATCTCTATATATGTGTGAAGATATGGAAGCTTGTTTCCGCCACTGAATTAAAAAAATAAAATAAATAATTGCGACTTTTTATCTCACAATTGCGAGATATGAAGTCAGAATTGTGAGAAATAAAGTCGCAATTCTGAGAAATAGTCGCAATTGTGAGATTTAAAGTCGCAATTCTAAGAAATAGAGTCGCAATTCTGAGAAATAAAGTCGCAATTCTGAGAAATAGTCGCAATTCTGAGAAATAGTCGCAATTCTGAGAAATAGTCGCAATTCTGAGATTTAAAGTCGCAATTCTGAGAAATACAGTCGCAATTCTGAGAAATAAAGCCGCGATTCTGAGAAATAAAGTCCCAATTGCGAGATATAAAGTCGCAATTGTGAGAAATAAAGTCGCAATTGTGAGATTTAAAGTCGCAATTGTGAGAAATAGTCGCAATTCTGAGAAATAGTCGCAATTCTGAGATTTAAAGTCGCAATTCTGAGAAATACAGTCGCAATTCTGAGAAATAAAGCCGCGATTCTGAGAAATAAAGTCCCAATTGCGAGATATAAAGTCGCAATTGTGAGAAATAAAGTCGCAATTGTGAGATTTAAAGTCGCAATTGTGAGAAATAGTCGCAATTCTGAGAAATAAAGTCGCAATTCTGAGAAATAAAGTCGCAATTCTGAGAAATAGTCGCAATTCTGAGAAAAAAAGTCGCAATTCTGAGAAATAAAGTCGCAATTCTGAGAAATAAAGTCGCAATTCTGAGAGATAAAGTCGCAATTCTGAGAAATACAGTCGCAATTCTGAGAAATAAAGCCGCGATTCTGAGAAATAAAGTCCCAATTGCGAGATATAAAGTCGCAATTCTGAGAAATAAAGTCGCAATTGTGAGATTTAAAGTCGCAATTCTGAGAAATAAAGTCGCAATTCTGAGAAATAAAGTCGCAATTGTGAGATTTAAAGTCGCAATTCTGAGAAATAAAGTCGCAATTCTGAGAAATAAAGTCGCAATTCTGAGAAATAAAGTCGCAATTCTGAGAAATAAAGTCGCAATTCTGAGAAATAAAGTCGCAATTCTGAGAAATAAAGTCGCAATTCTGAGAAATAAAGTCGCAATTCTGAGATTTAGTCGCAATTCTGAGAAATACAGTCGCAATTCTGAGATCTAAAGCCGCGATTCTGAGAAATAAAGTCCCAATTGCGAGATATAAAGTCGCAATTCTGAGAAATAAAGTCGGAATTCTGAGAAATAAAGTCGGAATTCTGAGAAATAAAGTCGCAATTCTGAGAAATAATGTCGCAATTCTGAGAAATAATGTCGCAATTCTGAGAAATAGTTGCAATTCTGAGAAATAAAGTCGCAATTCTGAGAAATAATGTCGCAATTCTGAGAGATAAAGTCGCAATTCTGAGAAATACAGTCGCAATTCTGAGAAATAAAGCCGCGATTCTGAGAAATAAAGTCCCCATTGCGAGATATAAAGTCGCAATTGTGAGAAATAAAGTCGCAATTGTGAGATTTAAAGTCGCAATTCTGAGAAATAAAGTCGCAATTCTGAGAAATACAGTCGCAATTCTGAGAAATAAAGCCGCGATTCTGAGAAATAAAGTCCCCATTGCGAGATATAAAGTCGCAATTGTGAGAAATAAAGTCGCAATTGTGAGATTTAAAGTCGCAATTCTGAGAAATAAAGTCGCAATTCTGAGAAATAAAGTCGCAATTCTGAGAAATAAAGTCGCAATTCTGAGAAATAAAGTCGCAATTCTGAGAAATAAAGTCGCAATTCTGAGAAATAAAGTCGCAATTCTGAGAAATAAAGTCCCAATTCTGAGAAATAAAGTCGCAATTCTGAGAAATACAGTCGCGATTCTGAGAAATAAAGCCGCGATTCTGAGAAATAAAGTCCCAATTGCGAGATATAAAGTCGCAATTCTGAGAAATAAAGTCGGAATTCTGAGAAACAAAGTCGCAATTCTGAGAAATAATGTCGCAATTCTGAGAAATAAAGTCGCAATTCTGAGAAATAAAGTCGCAATTCTGAGAAATACAGTCGCAATTCTGAGATTTAGTCGCAATTCTGAGAAATAAAGTCGCAATTCTGAGATTTAGTCGCAATTCTGAGAAATAGTCGCAATTCTGAGAAATAAAGCCGCGATTCTGAGAACTAAAGTCCCAATTGCGAGATATAAAGTCGCAATTCTGAGAAATAGTCGCAATTCTGAGAAATAATGTCGCAATTCTGAGAAATAAAGTCGCAATTCTGAGAAATAAAGTCGCAATTCTGAGAAATAAAGTCGCAATTCTGAGAAATAGTCGCAATTCTGAGAAATAAAGTCGCAATTCTGAGAAATAAAGTCGCAATTCTGAGAAATAATGTCGCAATTCTGAGAAATAAAGTCGCAATTCTGAGAAATAAAGTCGCAATTCTGAGAAATAGTCGCAATTCTGAGAAATAAAGCGCGATTCTGAGAACTAAAGTCCCAATTGCGAGATATAAAGTCGCAATTCTGAGATTTAGTCGCAATTCTGAGAAATAATCTCGCAATTCTGAGAAATAAAGTCGCAATTCTGAGAAATAAAGTCGCAATTCTGAGAAATAAAGTCGCAATTCTGAGAAATAAAGTCGCAATTCTGAGATTTAGTCGCAATTCTGAGAAATAGTCGCAATTCTGAGAAATAAAGCCGCGATTCTGAGAACTAAAGTCCCGATTGCGAGATATAAAGTCGCAATTCTGAGAAATAAAGTCGCAATTCTGAGAAATAGTCGCAATTCTGAGATTTAGTCGCAATTCTGAGAAATACAGTCGCAATTCTGAGAAATAAAGCCGCAATTCTGAGAAATAAAGTCCCAATTGCGAGATATAAAGTCGCAATTCTGAGAAATAAAGTCGGAATTCTGAGAAATAGTCGCAATTCTGAGAAATAATGTCGCAATTCTGAGAAATAAAGTCGCAATTCTGAGAAATAAAGTCGCAATTCTGAGAAATAATGTCGCAATTCTGAGAAATAAAGTCGAAATTGCGAGAAAAAAAGACAGAAGTGAGACTTTTTATCTCACAATTCTGACTTTACAACACGCAATTTCGACTTTATATCAATCAATTCTGACTTTACATCACAATTACCTTTTTTATTTTTCATTCTGTGGCGCAAACAAGCTTCCATAAAGGTGTTTTCAGAGACTTCTGGGTAAGTACAGTAGTATTCAAATCCATACATTGTCGAAGTCTTGAGTCTGACTGATGTTGTTGTTGTTAGCATTATTACATCTTTAGTCCTCAGTGTCACATGATCCTTCAGAAATCAGTCTAATATGCGGATTTGATGCTCAAAGAAATTCATTGTTGAAAACAGTTGTGTACAATTTTTTTTCAGGATTTTTTTAATGAAAACAAAGTTGAAAAGAACAGCTTTTATTTGAAATAGAATCTTTTGTAACATTATAAATGTCTTTACTCTAACTTTTGATCAATTTAATACATCCTTGATGAATAAAAGTATTGATTTCTTTTATTTTTTCCCCAAAAAAATCAAATTAAAAATTCTTACTGACCCCAAACTTTTAAACGGTAGTGTAAAAGTGACAAAAGCTTCAGATAAATGCTGTTCTTTTAAACTTTCTATTCATCAAAGAAAAATGTTTCAACATTGATAATAATCATAAATGTTTCTTGATCATCATATTAGAGTGATTTCTAAAGGATCATGTGACACTGAAGACTGGAGTAATGATGCTGAAAATACAGCTTTGATCACAGGAATAAATTACACTTTACTATATATTCACATAGAAAACAGCTGATTTACATTCTAATAATATTTCCCAATATTACTGTTTTTTTTTGTATTTTTAATCAAATAAATGCATGGTGAGCAGAAGAAACGGCAGTGTATGTGTATATATGTATATACTGTATATAAATTGCTCTTTGTATCGATATAAAATTATTTTTAAGTTAGTCAAATTATTATAATTTTTTATTTCCATTAACCAACAGGTAATACCATGATAAAAATTCCTTAAAAGAAAGAAAACATCTTTAAGACAAAAACAAATGGTTTTACTCTTAGCCCTAATATAACAATATACAATATTAAACTTTTAATCACCTTGTGTTTGTGTGTTTAGACAAACTGTGCCGTTGTTGAGTTTGCGTCTTCCATCTGAAGAGCCTCAGTCATGGCAGACGGTGTCAGACAAGAGCAAAAGACACAGCGTACCGAACAACGGCGCGCCGGCGCCCTCCGGTAAAATCTCTCCAGGTCAAAAACACACTTCAATGGCATCAACTCACACACACACTCACTGTCTGGGTTTCTCAATGCAGAATGGGAGAGCAGAGGAGGTCGGAGGTCAAACAAAGCCCCGCTTCAGTCAGCGTCCAGTGGTCGAGTTCATAAGCAACACTCCTGGCCTCCGCAAGCCCTCCCGGAGGAGCCCGCTGCGGGACGCAACAAGTTCAGGTGCGCTTCACTGGCCTGTAGTTACAAATATCACACATTTTCATTTTACGCCTGCATTTTGTGTCTCATTTTCAGTGTTGGGGAAAGTTACTTTTAAAAAGTAATGCATTACATTATTGCGTTACTCCCCAAAAACGTAACTAATTGCATTACTTAAAGGGCTTTCGCACCAGGATCTTAGTTATAGGAGAACTAATGGTTCCCATAGGAACGTTTTCCTGGTTGCGTTCGCAGCGCCAGTAGGATGTCTGAAGTGACGTGAGCCGCGCTTGTCTTTGCGACTTTTATTTTGACGGCGCTGAGAACGACTAAACACACAGTGCTCGAATTCTCCGTGATCATTCGTTTACATCTAACAGACCTGTCTAATACGGTGTGAGATAGAACTGTTATACCTAGAAAGTAGACAGTAATGAAGAGTTACTAGCGTACGGCGTGTGGTTGATGTCCAGTGTTGCAGAGCAGAAGTACATAATCATGTTTTTCTCGGTCTCCTCAAAGCTGTGTTGGAGTTGGAGTAAAGGTGAAGAGGCTCATCTATCACTGTTTTACATGTTCATAGAGTTAGTTTCTGAGTAAATATAATGGCTATAATCTGTGTGTACACAGCCCTTTTAAATGGCGGGTGCTGGTGTTTTGCGTGCGTTCGGCCAATCAGCGAACACTAACGGCACTGTAGTTCCTATAGCGCTGGTTTAGACCGACTCTGAAGAAGGAGTAAATTAGTTCCTTCAAAAAAAGGGGTTCCTAAAGCTAAAATCGTTCCTAGTTCCTGCGGTGCGAACACGCCAAAATCCAGAAACTTCTGCCAATAGTTCAAGGAACTATGAAAAGGTTACTTTTTATGAAAAGTAATACGTTAGGTTACTTTTGCATTACTTTTTCTCACTTGGGCTGGTCTTGCTTTTTTGATTTTTATTAACAACAAAAAAAAGTTCAGCATCAAAGACATTGGTTAATAAAGTGAGATTAAATACATAAAGTATATTTGTGTCATTTAATATAGTTAATTATAAAAGTTTTGCGTAAAATTCTAAAATTGCATTTTACTGTTTTTAATCATTTTGAGGAATACTGAATACTGTTTTCGTGCAAGTGAGATGAGAAAACATGTTCACATTTAGACTAGAACTACAATAATCAGCATTTATAAACAGCACACACACACACACACACACACACACACACACCACACACACGACAACACACACACACACACAGCACACACACACAGCGCACACACAACACACAGCACACAACACAACACACACACACACACACACACACACAACACACAGCACACACACCACCTCCTCACTTTATTTCTCTCAACATGAGGACAGGAGAGCTGTCGGTCAATAAATGTGAAAAACTAGCGTTAGTTATTTGAAAAAGTAACTTCGATATTTTGTTGTTAATTGAAAAAGTATTTATTTATTTAGTTTATTTATATAGGGACAATACAAAAAAACATGAATCCAGTTGGAAACTGGAAAATATGTATTGCACATCGAGAAAATAGCATAAGCTAATTTGCGTCTCGGGTCCCTAGAAATGCTTTTCTAAAAAAAAAAACTAATCTTGGAATAAAGCCCATACAGCATGTCATTTATACACATACAAATACAAACCTAAATGACCTGTACCTATTTTAAGGATGCTCCCAACCCTTGCATGAATAACTAATTAAAACAAACATTTATTAAATTTAAATATGCGTGCAGTTCTGGTTTAGTAATGCGTTACTTAACTAGTTACTTGAAAAAGTAAACTGATTACGTAACTCAAGTTACTTGTAACGATACCCCCAACACTGCTCATTTTGTGCAGAAAGAGGCTTCGAAAGACACCTGATTTGTGTAAAATTCTTGCTGGTGTGTGTTTGCAGACGGTCTGATCAGCGCAGCAGTCCTGTGTGTGTTCTTCCAGAGGAGGAAGAGGAGAGCGTCGTGCTGGAGCTTCTTCACAAAGACGAGCACAACTTCCCCTCGTTAGGAACAAGCCCTCAAACGGTGCAGCCCTTGCAAACACATTTACTTTCTATACAGGTGAAACTCGAAAAATTAGAAAATCGTGCAAAATTGATCATTTTGATGATTATGTCTTACAAGCTTATGAAAACCCCAAATTCTAAATCTCAGAAAATTACAATATTACATGAAATCAATAAAAAAAAGGATTTTAAATACAGAAATGTCGCCCCTCTGAAAAGTATAATCATGCATATAGTTATATATACTAAATATATTAGATTCACCTTTTTATTTAAATTACTGTCGCCTCTCTGAAAAGTATAATCATGCATATAGTTATATATACTAAATATATTAGATTCACCTTTTTATTTAAATTACTGTCGCCCCTCTGAAAAGTATAATCATGCATATAGTTATATATACTAAATATATTAGATTCACCTTTTTATTTAAATTACTGTCGCCCCTCTGAAAAGTATAATCATGCATATAGTTATATATACTAAATATATTAGATTCACCTTTTTATTTAAATTACTGTCGCCCCTCTGAAAAGTATAATCATGCATATAGTTATATATACTAAATATATTAGATTCACCTTTTTATTTTAAATTACTGAAATATACGAACTTTTGCACGATATTCGAATTTTCTGAGTTTCACCTGTGAAGCATGATATTCAGGTAGAAATAATATTATTATGATGATATTACTGCTATGGTATTATTGTTTTTTTCTACACCCCATGGCCATGGTTATGCCAAAAGGGAAAAACATAGTCGTTGGGGAAAATAAACATTTTTATTTAAAACAACAATAAAAACAAACATTTCTCCTAGTGCTGTCAAATTGATTAATCGTATCTAACATAAAAGTTTGTGTTTACCGTATTTTCCGCACTATACGGCGCACCGCATTATAAGGCGCACCTTCAATGAATGGCCTATTTTAGAACATTTTTCATATATAGGGCCCACCGGATTATAAGGCGCATAAGATACTGCAGTCAAACGTTTGACTGGGTTTGCGTTATGAATCCACTAGATGTCAACAAATGTCAACAAAACAGTCAGATAAAGTCAAATTTTATCAAGCTTTTTGACAACTCCGTTCACTCCCATGGTAACGTTGTTCAAACGTTAAAGGAAAACTCCGGTCAATTTCAACATTGAGCTCATTTTTTGTAAATTTGGAGTGCTGTCAGAACAGATAACAACGACAAAAACCGGTGTTGCCTACACCGTGTTATCCTCTTTTTAAAATTTGCACCCTGTTGACCTAAACGGGAAAAGTTTTAAACCTGCTTTTAGCCTCTTAACAACCTTAATGTGTCATTACAAGTGCACAGCCATGTGAGTGAACACGGTGAATCTGACTCCAGTAAATGTGAAAGATATGAATAAAAATGATGTTTATTCAGCCGGCGCGCGCAAACTCGACAATCAACTACTGTGGACTTCGGCCACAGCTGGCTGAATAAAGAGATTATTCCTGCCTTCGTGAAAGCTCGGATCACAGGAGACTGATATATCAGCCCAGGCATCCACGATCCATTGCCAGATAGTGGCGTAAGTCGGCCGGCGCTGTCTCCCCGTCTTGGTCTCCCCGTCACCATCCATATATAAGGCTCTCCGCATTATAAGGCGCACTGACGTTTTTTGAGAAAATTAAAGGCTTTGAAGTGCGCCTTATAGTGCGGAAAATACGGTATATAATATATGTGTGTGATTGTGTATATATACTCATGTATGCATATATACTGTATATATATATACATATATATATATATATATATACATACATATATACACACATATATATATTATATAAAAACAAGCTTTTATGTTAGATGCGATTAATTGATTTGACAGCACTATCCTTAACACAACTTTTCTTAATAATATGCATTCGCAAATAGAGACATTTATTAAGAAAGATTATTAGGGTCATATTTCATTCACCCTGATTTTATCTCTCAAACGTTTTTCATATTAAATATACGCTTTATTCAATAGATATTGTTTCAATGCAGCTTTACAGTAATAAGAAAATTACAGAATCAATTGCAAACTTCATCAAATCTAAATTAAGATTAAAGAAGCTCTTATAGTGCCTTTATTCAGCTCAGGTCAGTTCAGTACTTTAGTACTCCTGTACAGTACGTGTGTAAAGTACCTCACCTAATGACAAAGATACAACTCCATATATTTGTGCTATAATAGTTTCCTCTGAATTTAGGCCACTGCTGGTGAGGTCGTAAAGAAAGGAGGGGAAAGGAAAGGCTCTCGGAAGAAGGAACAGAAGGAGTGTGTTTCAGAGACAGGTGAAGCTCCGCCCCTTTATATACAGGTTTTACAAAATTGCCATGCTGAAGAAATGATAGCCTTCTAAATGATACATATTCTAAATATACATTACTAAGAAGCAAGGTAGGCTTCTTTATAATGTAAATATACACATAAGCTTAAACATACAGCACAATAGACAGTCCCTTTAAAAAAATATTGCATTGCCTTGATATTGCTAACATGGCTGATCATATTTTTTATTTATAAATGGAATTATTATCCTGAAGTTTATTTTGGTTTTCGGCTATCAGAAACATCCCAGAGGCCTGTACAGAGACAGAAGAGCGCCACTGAAGACAAACCTGGGGTGAGTTGCATTGAGGCATTTACGTGGATAACAGCTGATTCAGGACTATTTATTATGGCTTTGTTTAAACTGTTGACAGGTGCTCCCAATGTGCACACTTAATTGCATACCAATTTGCATTACTCTGTTCTGTTTTGTAGAATAAATTGTGGGGGGCATCAGGCTCTGATGCTGAATGACAAAATAACCTTATAAAATTCATACACTACAAAGTTGAGTATATAATATAAGTGCATAGTGTGTAGTGCGTCATTTGGTACTCAACTTATGTCTTAGAGATAACCAGTATACTAGAAAGTGTTGTAATCACCTTATCCAGGTGTATGGCAACAAAACAAGCAATATATCCTGTCCCTTCCATGTTAATCTAATTTCTTTGTCCTTACAAGTTGCTGGTTTATATTGTGTTCTAGATAAGGGTTTCTGAGGAACCAGTGCAGAGATCTTCTCCAACAATAAAAGAGAAATTACAAGAGAAACCCATGGCTGTCTCTCCAACTCCACATCCTGCTGTTATCTTCTCTGGCCCCAAAACAGTCCCATCTTCATCTCAGACTTCATCTGCTACTGCCCCTGGTCTTGATAAATCCTCTCTTGAGGGAAAAACCCCTATTCAGCCAAAGAATAGCCATCCTCGAAGCCCTTACAACAGTCAGTTGGTGTCCACTTTAGCCCCTTCACAGCCCATATCAGTGGCAGCAGTCTCAGTTCCCACCCTTGCATCTATTCAATCTGCCCCTGCATTGAAACCGACCCAACCCTCATTGCAAACTACCCCAGTGCTCTCCACATCTGAGCATATTTCCCACCCCAATCAAGCACCATCTCAGATCAACTTGGTTGCATCTCCGATCACCCCTGTTCAAGTACCTCCTGCTATCCCAACTCGAGTTACTCTGGCATCTTGTGGCTCAATCCCAGATGCCCCTGTTGAATCCACCCCGTCCATTCAAACCACTTTTATTTCCAATCAACCCCTCTTACCTGCCTCTTCAATACCTGTTGCTGGCCAAGCTCCGGCAGCTGCCCGTATACTAGATGCCCCAGAACCGCCTTCTACCACCCTTCCCATTGATGGAAGAAGTGGTCCACCAATTGCCCAACAGACTGTAGATCCTCATACCACTATAACTCCCAAAGCTTATGCCCCCTCCATCTCCCCTTCCTCTGGTCCTGCCCATGCTCCACTTCCAGACTTACCTCAGTCACCATGCAATGCATCAGATCCACAACCCTGTGAAACATCGGCCATACCTTCCTCTGGTAAGTTTTGTCTGATTAAGACTTAAGGTCCTTGCACACTGAGTCCGAAATTTCCATAGACTGTGGAAAAGTATGGACGTAGTGTCCGTGACGTCACCTGTAGGTTTCTGAAGAGGATTTTTGAGGCACAAAGTGGGCTGTCGCCATCTTGGTGTTGTGATTAAGTGAAAATGGGCAAAGAGCCGGGATTAGCTGAGGTGACGTGACTCTAGCAGACAAACGGCTAGTAGTGACAGCAGCGGCAATCCACCTGTCACTCAAGTGGGCACGCCCATAATTATGCAGAACTTTAAGGCGTAATATAATTTAAACGAATGAGTTGTACAAAAATTCACCCCCCTCATAGTTGTCATGAAGGGCAAAACTAGCTATATAGACCAAAACCACTTTTTGCACTAGGCTGTAAACATATTTTTTTTCTACTGTAAATTTGGGAAATTTAACATGGGGGTCTGTAGGATTGAGACTCTTTTGCAGCCTGTCTCTAGTGGTCAGTCGATGAATTGCAGTTTAAGTCACTTCCGTGTTGGGTTCAAGAGAGAGACCGGAAGGTTGCCGCTTGTTTTTTTTTGTATTCGGCATCCTAAAAATTCGTCACGCAAAGAAACCTTGCACACTGAGTTCGATGCGTATTAATAACATATCGCAAAACAATACAAAATTGAGTCTTCAAGCAGTGAGGATGATTTTGTTGTCCTCTCTCTTAAAAAGAGGAAAAGAAAGGAAATATTGGGTCCATCCATCCAATCCTGAGAATGCGTAGAGAGGAAGGAGAGTCCCTCCTTATCAAGGACCTGCGGGATTATCCCGAGTGATTCAAAGTTTACTTCAGGATTTCAGTGGCTCATTTTGATGCTTTGCTAGCGATACTGGAGGCGCATATTAAAAAGAAAACCCACAATTTCCGTGAACCAATTGATCTTGAACAGTTCTGAAATTGGCCGTTCACAACCTGAATTGTCAAAACACCTCTCAAAATACCCGATTGAAATTTTCTTATGACGGATGAAAGTTTCGGAGGCAGTGTGTAAACGTGATTGACATTTAGACATGACATTACTTGAAATGCATAGAGTAAATCTGGTTACAAATGTTGACTTCCTAGTATAATCAACCGAGTTCTCACAGAGCATCTCTTGTCCGCCAGGTGTAGCCCCTGCTCCTGACCACCCATCCCAACCCCAACAAATGCCCTATCCTCATCTCCAATGGTCTCAGCTCCTCCAGGACCCAGTTTATCCAGGATTCCCCCTGAACGAGAAGGGAGAGGTGGAACCACTGCCTCCCTTTTCCCTCTCCCAAAAAGGAGAAGACCTTCCACAAGGTAATGAAAACCCCAAAGATCTGATATATACCTGTAAAAGCCATTGAATTGACTACAATATCCTCTCAGTAGCCCATTATTCAGGACTAAATGCCAATTTTTAACCTTAGAAATTAGATTTTTAATCTTAGTAATGTTTTTTTTTTGTTATATTTCAGATATCAATGTCCTCAGGTTCTTCTTCAACCTCGGTGTCAAGGTACACTTCTTCTTTGCATTTGTTGCTTCTTTAATGACTTTAATGGCTATCACTATTTCTGGAATTACATAGAAGTTTATTCACATACTCCCAATTTCCTCAGGCATACTCTCAGCCAATGTTTCCTCCCATCATTTATCTGGGTCCACTTAACCAAGCCTATCAGATGCAACTCAGAGGTCCTCCTCCTCCTGACTCTCCCGCAAATCCCACAATGACTTCATGGCAACCAGAAAACCCTTCTCCTCCTCAGAATTTGAGCTCAATCCCTGACTCCTCATTGGAGAGTCATGCTCCCGTTGCACCGGTACCAGTTAGTAGCGGTCCTGTTGGTCCCATAGAGATGGGAGGGTACAATAACCATCATCCTCAATCCCTTCCGATGCAGGTCCCACCAAGAATACCAATGCCCTGGTCAACTTCTTCTGGCCAAAGTGCCTATTCTGGGAATTACCCAGCTTCCCCTCAAATGCAGTTTTCAGCGCAACCCTGTGCACCTCATGGGAATCAGATGTATTCGCCTTCATCTGTTGGGTACCATCATATCCCGCCTCAATCGATGCCTCATGAAGCCTTAAACCATGTTCCTCATGGTCGGATGGATGTCTTGCCATTTGTTCCTTCCACATTGGATAGAGGTCAAGAAAATGGCCAGCGATCTATGAATATGAGCCCCCAGTATGGGTCCATGCATAAGATCCCTGGCTTCCCAGGAACCCAACCTCAGTTGAGTAGTGTTGATTACAAACCGGTCGATATTCCCGTTTCAATGGCCACAATGCAACCTCAACACTATCCTGGAGCTTGTTCTGTTATACCTTTCCAGCTTGGCCAAATGCAAGGAGACATGACGGGATTGACCTCTCTAGGTAATGGGAACTTAGGCAGAGTCTACGCAAAGAACCTCCACGCTGGACAATTTGCTGAAGATCATTCCCGCCTCCTCCACGCATATTCTCCCGATGACAATTGGTCAGTTGAAGAGATGGAGATTCCCAATGTGGATCTCAGAATTGCCCATTCGTTCTATAGCCAGTCCTATAGAGGTGGAGGAAGACGTGGCCAAGAAGATAGAGGTGGATATCGAGGTCGGAGTCACCGTGGACGGAAAGATTACTCTAGTCGGGGTAGACCGGATGACCAGTCGTCCTATAGACATTATGGGAGACGAGGTGCAGGGCCAAGGGTCGGGCAGTTGCCATATCAGTGATGCTTAAATGCTGGATATACACTTGTTTTTGGTTTACAATGATGTCAGATACACAAAATCTGTTTGAATTTTTGGGTGGCTTTTGGTACATTATTGATTAGTAATATATCCAATGTTTTTAATTGTTTTTCTGTCTTTTCCCCCACAAACATTCTTGTTTAAAATTAAAGCAACTCGGTTTCATGTTTGGATTTTCACAATGTTTGTTTGCATAGATGTTGTAATAAAATTGAATAAATAATCTAATTTTTTTTTTGTTTTCTTGTTTAGCAGAATGCACTTCCCCTACATGCACACTAAAAGGGAAAAAATATAGATCATACCATTATATTGGTTTGAATGTAAAAATGTTTCAGATCTATGTGAATTTGATTATTATAGTTTTCCTTTCCAATCTTTTTTTTAATTTAAAGTTATGTCAAGAATGTTCTACATCTTTTAGCGTGTTTTTTTTTGACTGTCTTGAGATTTTTCCTGAAAAGCTTGCAAGATTCAGAGCGTATAAAGTGCCTTTTTGTCATGTTTTACTTGTGTATTTTTGGGGGGATTTCAACAACATTGTTTTCCTTTGACGTCTTTATCGTGCACTCCCAACCTCTTCCAGATGAACGTTAATGCCTCTAAATAATTTGCATTTCTGATCCAAAGATGTTTTAACACCGAATAAACAAATAAATGCCTAATATCTTTCTCGGTTGTCGTCTTTCCATTTATCAGATGCAATTCCCTCCCAAGAAAGTTATTTTTTTATATATATTTGACCAGATTTAATTATTCCTGTCAGTTTTAGTCTGTTCTCTAAGTAAGGTTTATTGAAGGAACTTCCAATTGCATTATAAAAACAAATGAAGTACAAATTTGTTTTTGATATCAAGTAAAAGCCAAAGAACATCCTTCTCTTTTGTAATCTTTACATCAAGTTAGGTTTCAGTTGCAACTTGACACTTTTTGACATTGAAATGACTGGGAAAGAAATGTCCCAATAAACATGAATTCACCCTATGTGGTTTTGACACCAAATCAAATCTTCAAATTCAAAGAACTTTTTTTTTTTTGAGTTATGATTTCATAGCCTTGACACCAAATAAACAATCAAATTTTCAAATTCAAATACCGGTAACTTTTTAGTTGTAATTTTTCCATTTGAAGTCAGCTTTTAGTTGCAATTCCTTTAAAAAAGGTGAAGTAAATATAGTTTTGACACCCAATAAACAACAAATACAAGCCAAAGAACATATTTATCGGTTGTGGTCTTTCCATTTAAAGTCAGTTTATTCGTAAACAATCTCACTGCACAGACGTGTCACCCAATATTACGGAGACATCAGATTTTGTTTAGCTGGTTTTAATTTCAGCTTCAGTTGCATCTTCACATGACTGCTGAACTCAAAAGCCAAATCTTGTTGAAATCTGGTTAATATGATGCAACACATCGTGTAACATGATTAAAATATTTTATTCAAAATATACAGTTGCATGTTTGCCGTGTGTTAAGCCGTTCACACCACTTTATGACCATAAAGAACTTCAGTTATGTTGATGATAACAGTAATTCACCCAGAAACATACATATTTTCCAGGTTTCATGTCCTCTCCTCTCTCTGGCGAAGATTTCACAAGCTTGGCTTTCATCTCGCAGGTCTTGTCATGTTGTCGTTTGTTGAATCGCACCAATGGCGGAGAGGAGAGAGCAGAAGTGTGTTTGAAATGGAGCCGCTGGGCAGTGTGACGGCGGTGGTAATTCAGTCAAACATGTAAGTCCGCAGTGCCAGCGTTTGCCGGTTTGATGTCATACTGAGCGGATCTTCAGTCGTCCAGGAAGAAGTAGTTTCCACTCTTCTTTTGTTCCACATCCTTAAAAACGATAACAGAAAAAGGGGTTTTAATAAACTGGTACAAAGACACAAGACTAAGGACCTTCAAGGTTGTGATGAGCGCTTTCAAAAACACGCTTTGTGAAGATTCGAAACCTTTGCGTTTAAAGGGGTGGTTCAGGATTTTGGACATCGGCCCTCATTTCCAAGTGAGCCTTAGTGTTATTCATCAGTGGAGACAGTTTTCAAAATGTTTCATCCAGTCGTTCCAGTTGCATAGTTCGCCGGTGCTAGGCTAGCGCGAGTCAACGGTAACTGCTAGCCTGCCATTATAAACAGTTTTACCCACTCCACAGTACACCAAAAGCTAATACATTATAACGCCAGACTATCGATGTAAATGTCTGTTGAAACACTTGATAATGAATAGGGATGAGTCGCGATCTTCAAATAGTCGAACTGCGTTCATAAAATTGCTTATTTTGGCGCAATTCCAATGTGACATAATTGACGGCGCGCCTACTGTCACAGATTCAGCTGTCGGGGACACAAGGTGTCACTAACATGAATGAAACCCCCTCCTGCGCGATCTAGGATACCAGCGTTTTATACATAGTGTAAACAAACAACAGAAGAAGAGCATTGTCGTGACCGTTAACTCTGCGCCCAACAGAGGTGGGTAGTAGACTAACCTTTACTGTCTATGGTAGTAATAAAGTAGGCTACATTTACTTCACTACGTTGGGCGACGTTCCTCTCGTTACTTTATTTTAATGCAATACATGTTGTTAAATGCGTAGTTTATTCCAAGCGCGCTGTATCTTTTTTATGGGCATGAGCGATGCTCCATTCACAAACGAATCACTCTTTTGAGTCGATTCTGTTCAAAGACTTCATCAAACAAGTTGGCAGATCGGTCTCATGGAGTCGTAACAGGAAGATTTAAGAAGTGGCCGTGGACCTACAGTTTAGTCAAGTGAAAGCAAATCTGCAAATGCATCATATTTTTGCCAGCGATGAAGATCTTTATTAGTTGAACATCTTCCTATGCTGTCTGTGAATGAATGATTCCACAGGACGATACATTCGATTTCATTTAATTCAGGTAATACATTTTACAACCAAACAGATTATTACTCGACCATAGCACTACAAGTATGATGACATTATCTGTTTTTTGGACATATACATTCATTTATAGGCTACATTAAATAAGCTACCATTGTCCACAGTTTATGAAATGAACACCCGCCATCCCGCGGTAATGTGTGTGTATTGCGCAGTGGCATCACACAAATAGTTTTGATTGAAACTAATTTGTTTAAAAAGTAGGCTTTTGCAGTAACAAGGCAGGTTTGCATAAAATCATTATGACATTATTTTTCTTTATCTAACGAGCATCTGGTTTGGCGATGCAAAAACGGACTGTCCTGCTTATTATTTTTTTCTTCTTAACTACCGGTATGTTAAAAAAAACGATGAAAACATGTTACTTGTTCAATTAATAAACCGTTTGTTTGATGACAAATCGCTAAAGATGAAATTGGCCTCCCTTTCTGTCATTGTGAGTGCGTTTTTTTGTTTGTTTTTTATTTTCGAACGATAATCGACTTTCGCTCCTCGATTTTCGAATGGCATTTTTGGCAGAAATTCACATCCCTCATAATGAAGTAACAGTTTAATTTCGGGTTAAATGTAATCCAAAGGAAAACCATCTGCCAGTTTAAGTGATAAAGTGTCGTTTCAAAATGCACGTTTACCTTAATGGAATTGAGTTTGTTAATTCTTGGTCTGAAGTTGTTTGGGTCTCTCCTGAACGTGATCCCTAGCTGAGATAAAAACTTGTTCATGCCGGCCAACAGGTTCTGTGGACTGAGGAGAAACATTTCAACATTGACATTAGTTGCAGAATCACTAACATGTTCACAGAGCATGCAATATTTGATCCATTTGGAAAATGTATTTTCTATCCATAAATTGTTTTATGGTAACACTTAGTTTTAAAAGTATTTATTGTGCATTAATTATGCCTTGTAATGCACGTTTTAAAGTATGATCTAATGAATAATTGTAAACACAGTTATGATACCTTATAATACTTATTTACTGTTGCACCTTTAGAAAGTATAACGCATTACATCACATGACAAAACCCATTTCAGATGTAACAAGGAATCTGCTAATATTATAATGCATTTTAATTTTGGTCATAATAATTTATTAAAATATATAATGCATTACAATATACATTATGAACACCTGTAATGCATTACACATAAAACAGGGTATGTACAGATACTGTAAAAATAAATTCCAGGACTAATCAAACAATATCTTTAATATTTGTTTAAGGATTTATAAACTCAAATTACAGATATAAAAGGTAGCCAAAATACAACTTGCACCATATTTAATATATTAAATACAAAGTTTATAATGGGTATTATTGTTCAATTAATAATATTGGTGTACTTCGTATCGAGAAAATGTCTGATGGGTTAATTTTGTGTGAAAATATTGTATTTTTTTTTAATGAAAATTTAATATATTTTGTATTTAAATAAGTCAAGCACTTTTCAAGCACCTCTTGGTAAATATGGCTGTTTTCCAGGACTTAAATTTTAAATTTGAGTCAACTTCAAGTACTGTAAGCACCTTGTACGAAACCGGTTTCAATTTATGGCACGTCAAGCAAAGGAATCCCGAATTACAAACACAGTATCGATGCAGGCGCAGTACGTACGCATTGGCGTTGGTGCTTCTGGAGGGAATCCCGTCGAAGACAATGACTCGGTCCGCCAGATACGTGGCCATGATGAAGTCGTGCTCCACCACGAATGCCGTCTTTTTGGCGTGAAGGATGAATCTGCCAGGCAATGAAAGACACGGAGGAGAGAGTGAGGTGATGAAAGAAAGGGTAAAAGATGAGAAATTACTGAATACCTTTGAACACTCCACACCCCCAAAGGACATACGTGACCCTGGACCACTAAACCAGTCATAAGTCGCTCGGGTAGATTTGTGGCAATAGCCAACAAAACACTGTATGGGTCATAATTATCGATTTTTCTTTTATGCCAAAAATCATTAGGATATTAAGTAAAGATCGTGTTCCATGAAGATATTTTGTACATTTCCTACCATAAATATATCAAAAATGTATTTTTGTGAGTGGATGCACCACAATCACCAACATAAATGAACAACTTTAAATGTCATATATATTTTATCATATTTTTTCAATATTTCAATTTTTTGCACCCTCAGATTCCAGATTTTCAAATAGTTGTATCTCGGCCAAATATTGTCCTGTTATAACAAACCAGGTTTAAGGTTTTTTTTACCCATAAAAAAAAAGGTTTTGTGTTCCAGGGTCACATATATTTCAAATTATAAGGTCTTCCTTTTTTTGTCTCCTCGTCTATTCTTAAATTGTTGTTTATCTGTGTTTTTTTGGTCGAGATGTGTATTTTGTAAAATTTCTGTATACATTACAAAAAAAAAAAGAAAAAAAAAAAAGGAAAGACGAATAAATGAAAATAAGCATTAACCACATAAAATGAGAAAATCAGCAGTATGTTACCGTTTGATGACTCTGGCGGCCATCAGACGCTGCTCAGAGTCCAGATATGCCGAGGGCTCGTCGATCAGATATACATCCGCAGGCTTTCCTAAACACAGCGCGAGAGCGACCCGCTGGAGCTCACCACCAGACAGATTCTGGACCTGCACACACACACACACACACACACCAGTGTGACCTGTCAATATGTGCTGTGTAGGCATTGGGAACTAACACTTACATTTTTTTTTTTTTTTTTTTAAATCAGTCATTGCTGAAATAAAATAAAATACAAATATTAGATTAAAAACTTCAACATGAAAAAAAACCTTTCAAAAGACAAAACATTTGAAGTACACACACACACACATATATATTTGTAAATATAAAGCAAAAAAATTGTCATTCAAATAGAAAATTTAAATGTTTTAATTGTTAGTAATCTTATGTGGTTTTGTTGTGCATATATATATATATATATATATACACACACACACACACATACACACACACACATCAAAAAAACATTTATAAATAATAATTTCCCAATATATACATTGTCAGTTATTTTTATAATTTTGTTGCTTTGAATAAAAACTACACAATGGACTCAAAAAATAAAAGAAAAAAAAAAAATCGAACAAAAATTGTAATCCAAATAGAAAATTTTCTTTTTAGCAATATTGTTATGTGCTTTTGTTGTGTGTGTGCACATATATACATACAAACACACGTCAATCTTTGGGTAGACTGAAACTTGAGTCGATTGAGTTTTCTAGACCAGCTAGGTAGACGCGCTACTTCAGATCGTTTAGGTTGTTGCTCCAAGCAACTTAAAAGTAAACATTAAATACATGTACATACAGGATACTTCGAATATATCAAAGAATGCAAAGTGGCGATACAATATTTTGGCTGCATCCTGAATAATAAGCTGGTTTACTCACGTCTTGGTCGATGATGCTTTCGATCTGCATGGGCTTCATGACGTCAGTGACGAACTGAGGGTGTGTGTACGCGTCTCTGATCTTATCGTGCAGCAGGGCTCGCACGCTGCCCTGAAACACACACACACACACACACACACACACGGTGAGGATTCCTGCAGCTTGACCGATAGTTTACAGCCCAACACTCACAATGTTCAAACTCACTTTAAATTTGGGGCTGATCTTCTGTGGTTTGTAGCTGACGTTCAGGATGGGCACATCACCTGAGAAACACAACACACACTCTCACACCACTAAAAGGCATCTAAAAATGTGTGTTTGCATGTATAAATCAGCCTGTTTGTGTGTCGATTTGATATTCCTGTGGGATGAAAATTCCCAAATGTCCCAAAAAAGAAAAAGTAATCATATATACATGTGTATTTAAGCTACATTAGACTCTAATAATTATTATTTGCATTAATAATAGAATTAAAAAAAAATCGTTGACGCCACGACAGATGCTCTGGCTATTTTAATGGCAAGTAACAGAAATACTATAAAATGAAACTTTAAACACTATATAAGGCTTTTAAAAACAATTTGCTTTGAATAAAAACTCTAAAATTTAATTCTGTTAAAAATTTATTAAAAAAGAAAAGTTAGCGAAATAATTTCACAATAGACCTTAAACCAGCAGAGTTTAAAAATATGTTTAAGAGATGCTGGACTGATATTCAAGATTCATTTTTCCTAAAATATTTTGAAACTAAATTGGATTTACTTGATTTAAAAAAAAATATATATATATAATACAATCTAGTACAAATATTAAAAACCAATAAAATAAATTTAGTAAAATAAATAAATAAATAAAAAGGTTTAAAATGAACAATCTCATTTCCGATGAGCTGAAATATGCTGAATATTAATGTTCACCTCCGGCATCTGGTTTGAGTCCTCCTGCAAGCATTCTGATGAACGTGGTTTTCCCAGTTCCTGAAACAGGAAAAACTTGTTTAGTGGAAAATAATGCAATCACAATAATCACGTCCTTTAAAGGTGCTCTACGCAGGATTCAATAATAATAATAATAAAGTATTGATTTGTGTGTGTTTGTGTCTCCAGAGCCTGTATTTTGCTAAATGAATAAATGTAAATGTATTTTGGGATGTCTCTGGGATGCAACCTTTGGCTAGTGGGTGTGTCCTGCTAAAGATGGCTAAAGTCATGTAAATTCTTTCATATACACAAAAAAGGGTATTTATGCATGATAAACAATTAGGACTGTCACGATTCCAATTTCCCCGCGTCGAGTAACCAACAAAATACACACATTTCACAGACGAGAATCCATGAACCGCATTATTAGAGCGTTTTCTAAGGCTGCACGATGTATTAAAACCATTTAAAAACCATACATGGTGAGTTCACAAATGCGGCGATTTAATTAAATAAATACATGACCTGTGTTTAATATACAGGTGAAACTCGAAAAATTTGAATATTGTGCAAAAGTTCATGTATTTCAGTAATTCAAACTAAAAGGTGAAACTAATATATTTAGTATATATAACTATATTCATATGCATTATTATAGGCCTCAGAGGGCCGACATTTCTCTATTTCAAATTCTTTTTTTATTAATTTCATGTAATATTCTAATTTTCTGAGATTTTGAATTTTTGGTTTTCATAAGCTGTAAGACATAATCATCAAAAGTATAACTTTTGCACGATATTCAAATTTTACAAAATTATTAATTCTAAATAAGTGTTACTAAAAGCCAGACGATTTTGTCTTTAAAAATAATTTGCCGTGTAGTGACGTTTAATTTGGAGTAGAAACATGTGGAGTGACTTTATCCGTTGCTCACAGCTGATTGGTCCAATTTTGGTTTGAGATCTCTGGAACATCACCTGACTCGGACCAGGTTAGCAGTGGAGCGCAAGTTACTATGGCGATGAACACGGATAAAAGACAAACCACTTTCATGGTGCCTAAAACCCATGGCTAGCGCAAACTAAACTGAAACATAGCTTGCTAGCAACTTAACCGGCTTCATGGTACCGGCCCCAGGCGAGCGCTCCTGAATGTTGTGTTTACTAACAGAAACTGAAAACCCTGCATAGGGCAGCTTTAAGTTGCACAGACGTCTCCTCTCACCGTTCTCTCCGAGCATGACCATGATCTCGGAGTCGGTGAACTCTCCTTCGGTGATGGTGAGCGAGAACTCTCCCATGCACTTCTTCATGTTGGGATACTGGTAACGGCACATCTTCTTCACCTCCTCCTCAGCCGCCGTCTCAGCCACCTTGAACACCAGAGACGTCTCTCTAAAGCGCAGGTTCTCCGTCGGCACGAAGCCATCCAGGAAAATATTGATTCCTGAAATTAAAAGAGGAGAATATTATAGCAGGGTTCCCACTAGGGCTGGGTATTGACACAAATTTCACGATTCGATGCAATATTGATTATGTTGGATATCAGGTACAATACATGGCAAATTTTCTCAAGGAAAACAAGTCTCTTAACTAATGCTGTAAACTATGGGAGTCAGTTGTAGCCAATAGGCTTCATTAGCCTACTATAATATTGGCAATTATATACTGATTTGTATACAAACACTAAAATTACACTATTTTTATATATAGACATTTAAATGGTGGCTGTCATAAAAACTTGCCAGATTATTTCAAACATGGACGTAAATAGAAATCTGAGACTTCGTTTCATATCAATAGTAACAAAGCACAAAGATTATTGCGATTTATTGGATGGGATGAGCGATACAATGCTCCATTCATTCATCAACTGGAAACAGGATGACTAGCCTAATCGATTTTTGGGATTTAAGGTAAAAATGAGAATCGATTAAAATCGAGAAATCGATATTTTTTACCCAGCCCTAGTTCCCACACTTCGCTTAACTTCAAATTCAAGGACCTTTCAAGGACTTTTCAGGTCCAATACCCTCAAATTCAAGGACTTATTGTGGGGACACATTTCCAGTGAGAGCAAGGCTACATCACGTTACCTTTTAAGATACATTGTTACAGTTTTGCGCGTGTGAACGCCATGGCAACGTACAACACAAAGTACCTCACGCGGGAAACACTTGACGTAACGCGTAAATGCGCGTAACTAACGTAAATCAAGCTAGCTAGTGTGCACAGGCAGCAAAGTGTTGACGAAATAACACATTAGTGGACTGGAGGGAATAATATTCTTGCACAAAATAAATTCAAGCACTGTCAAGGACCTGTATTTATTTTCAAAAACATTTTTTTTTTTTTATTCACAAAATTAAGCATTTCAAGGACCCGTGGGAACCCGTTATAGTCAAAATATAAAATTTCCTATAATTTGACACAACTCGCATAATTCACCTGCTATATTGGCAAATGTACACGATTTTTCATATCAACAGAAAAATAACCTGCTTCTCTCGAGACCACCTGCTTCAGAGAACAGTTACTGATATGCTAAAGCCCACCCACACGATGATTTGATTGGTTACAAGGTCGTTTGTGACGTCAGAAACACCAGCGATTTCAAACCGTGTTTTTGAGACTGTCTTTGGTTCACTGCAGTTTTAACCAGAAAATACTCAGCAATAGGGGTGTAACGATACACAAACCTGACGGTTCGGTTCGTCCCACGGTTTTGAGGTCTCGGTTCGGTTCGGTTCATTTCGGTGGGGTGGGGGGGTTTAGAAAGCTAAAATTAATTTTATTTTTTATTAAACAGTGCTTTGATGAACAAATTGTGTCCTTGTCTTTAAATTAATTCAATTACAAGTAAACGTTTCTCAAGGATAACAAAATTATCTGCTAATGCTGTAAACTACAGCCCTTGCACATTACTATAACATTAAAGCTTAACATGATATAATAATAATCAACACTCAAATAACAAATTGTATGAAAACATGTAAACTGCACATAAGGCAATTTTTGCATTAACATGTTTTTACTCTAATTTGTTATTGTTATATAATAATTTACACAGTTGCTGTTATTTTCATGACAACTATTTTAAACATACATTAAATAATCAAGATATCATAAACAGTTAAGTAAAATATAATATATAGGCTAATATATAGCATTTATTTAGTGAAAGAGTTACCAAACCAGCAAGCTGTGGACACTGAATGACTTGCCTGAGGTAAATATAAAGCTATGTGGAAAACTAAGCGTTTTATTGATGCATTTCCGCAGTTGAAACACTAAATGAGTGTTTACACGAGTTATGATGCCTTTCAGTAAGTATACTGTATCTTTCTACATACCTTCGGGTGTCCATTCATGTTTATTCTGTAACTGAGGAAGAGATGATCGCGCTGCCGCATGCATACAGTGATATCTGTCACGCCACATCTAAGAGCGCCAAAACGGCATTTATTGTTTGCATTTCGTGATCAAATAGACATAATTTGAAAGATTACACCTTGCTTATTATCACAAGTAACAAAACTCTGAGCTTATTGCGATTATATGTGGTTAATGGTGGTTAGGCAACAGCCCTGTATTCGTTGTGTACACATAACACATGAGGTGCAATGAGCCGGGGCTGGGCGGGGCCGCAGGGGGCGGGGCGTGTTCGGTTCGCCAAGAGAGTATCGCGATACGTATCGTGGGTGGTGTATCGCGGTTTTTCGGTTCGGTTCAAATATCGTTACACCCCTACTCAGCAATGCTGTCGACTTATGCTTTAAGACAAACCATGAGCAAATTCATATTAATAACACCACATAGACGTATAAACAACATTAAAAGCTTGATTTTCACCACAGGTTTAGGACTTTAATAACCTCAAATTTGATAAAACTAAATGTAAGACTTTAAAGAGCCACAGGGACCCTTTCAAAACACACACACCTGAGCATCACATGCATGTTTCGAGAGGCTCGTACCTTCTCGCACGCTGAAGGGCATGGTCACCACACCATAAGCGCTGGGAACGCCATACAGACAGCAGATGAAGTCCGACAGGTAATCCAACACACTCAAGTCGTGCTCCACCACAATGATGTACCTACACAGACAGAGCAATGTGAGGTTCAGGGTTTAGTAAAGAGAGGAACTATGATTGTGCTTCCTCAACATTAAAGGATTAGTTCACTTCAGAATAAAAATTTCCTGATAATTTACTCTCCCCCACGTCATCCAAGATGTTCATGTCTTTCTTCAGTCGAAAAGAAATTAAGGTTTTTGAGGAAAACACTCCAGGATGTTTCTCCATATAATGGACTTCAATGGGGTCCAACGGGTCGAAGGTCCAGATGTGAGTTTCAGTGCAGCTTCAAAGTCTCGATACGATCCAGCCGAGGAATAAGAGTCTGATTTAGACAAACCATCCGCCATTTTATAAACAAAATAAACATTTATATACTTTTTAACCACTAATGCTCATCTTGCGCTAGCTGTGATGCGCCACACATTACGTAATCACGTTGAAAGGTCAAGTGGGACATAGGCGGAAGAACAGACCTAGTGTTTACAAAGCGAAAGTCAAACGCCCTTTACAAATAAATAAATAAATAGAGGTAAAACAACAATTTCGGGCGAATTTTAAAGTTAAAGGAGAAAATGAGATTGAGTTTTTCGCCCTATCCTACATTTTGAACCGGAACACGCGTGACCTTTGACTGTGATTATGTGCAAGACGAGCATTAGTGGTTAAAAAGTATATACATGTTTTTTTTTTTAAATGTCCGCTGGTTTGTCTAGATCAGACTCTTATTCCTCGGCTGGATCGTATCGAGACTTTGAAGCTGCACTGAAACTCACATCTGGACCTTCGACCCGTTGGACCCCATTGAAGTCCATTATATGGAGAAACATCCTGGAGTGTTTTCCTCAAAAACCTTCATTTCTGCTTGACTGAAGAAAGAAAGACATGAACATCTTGGATGACGCGGGGTTGAGTAAATGATCAGGAAATTGTAATACTGAAGTGAACTACTCCTTTAAAGGACTGAGACTCACCGGTCTGGAGAAATAAGGGAGCGGATCGTGATGGCGGCTCTCAGCCTCTGTTTCACATCTAGATAACTGGACGGCTCGTCGAACATGAAACTACAGGGAGAGAAGACACATTAATACCAGTGTTATTGTTAACCAAAACTATTAAAATGTGTTTTCATTGATTGAAATAAAGCTGAAAAAAGAATACGATATTTAATGAAAAACTTGAACTTAAAAATGCTGCCTTTGCAACTACCTGAAAATATAACAATTATAAAAAATGTTTTTTTTTTTAAATCAAATAAAACTGGCATAACAGCACAAAACAAAATTACTAAAACTGATTACTAAAATGAAAATGTAATATATAAAAATCATAGCCAATTTAAAATATTACAACAATATATATGTCAGCATTAAACGTGTCTTTTTAAGTGTATAGCACAGCAGTGTTATTTAAATATTTATATTCCATTATAGTTTTATTAATTTGATTTAATTTAATATATTTTCAGTTTTCATTTTAGCAATTTTGTCATTTATTTATTTTTAATTGCACTATTTAGGTTTGTTTTATTTATATTTCAGTTTTAGTTTATTTATTTACAGTTAGTAAAACTTATTTCAGTTAGTTTCCAATTCTCATTTTGTTTTAAATCTAACATTTATATTCTATATCATGTCGGTTTTATTTTTAAAATAACAAATGTTCTTAAAGGGGTGGTTGATTATGATTTCACTTTTCTAACTTTAGTTAAAGGTGCCTTGTGTTAAAAAATCAATTCAAAATCCACATATTCCATACCAGATGGGGGCAGTATACCTCCAGAAAGTTGGCCTACTCTAGTCTGTTTTTTAGTTTCGGGTTGTTAATCTTCTAAAACCGTCAAATCGTCCGCTTTGTCCCGCCAAAGCCTATTTTGATCGGTGAGTGATGTAGAATATAATGACTGCTGCGCTTGACAGGGCTTATAACGAGCAGAGAGAGAGAGAGAGACACTCTCACGTCTTCAAACAACACTAGCGCTGTCCTCCTGCTCTCTCTCTCCCTCGCGCATATTAATCAAATCAATTGACACGATAGTAAGACCGCAGTTCATTTGGAGATTTTTAGAGATTAGAGACTCAATGAACAACATCTCAACACTAAATTATAAAGGCCGGTCTCATATAGACGCGATTGACATCAGGTTCAAGTACGCCCACAAGCCGTGCGAGTTATTCGTGTACTGCAGTTTGGCTGGTGGTTATGTATGTTGCCCGCATACTGCCTCCCATGGCCGAAACTGGTATTATGACACCGGCCGGGCCGGGGCTAGTAATTTAGCATGCTAATTCAGGTTTATATCTCGGCAGCACTATAACTTGTCATTTTTTTAATGAAATCATTGCATTTATTTCTTCTCATTCTTTTGATACGTGTAGCTCATTTGTTGGATATTTTTACCTCAATTTTTACATATGGCACCTTTAATGTTTCTGTTTGAGCATAAACAACATCTGCAAAGTTTCGTTATTGTCTCTTTTTATCATTGCTGTTTATTAAACTGTTTATAAAAATGAGGAGTGTATCTTACAAACTAATTTATGTAAACAGCTCAAATCAATTGTGTGTAGTTTTAAAGTGTTTATGCAAGTTTTTTACATTGACAAGTTTGAGGTTGACATTTGTGATATTTCTGTATTTAATCAAATATGTAGAAAAAAAAAAAAACGATTTTAAGACTGAATTGTTCTATGGCAGGTCATAAAGGGTTAAGGACTATAACAAACGGCTAGTAGGGACTACACGAGATTCCTCCGTTTATGTAAAATTTACATAACCCCCACCCCCAGGAACACGATTTATAGACAGAAAATGCTAATCAATGACTAGAAGATGGTTAGTTGATGAATTTATGGAGTTAACCATTTAGAAACGTTCTACATGTTGTCACTTCTTGAGTCTCTTCATCTTTGTCAGACTCCGGTTTGAACAAAAGGCTAAAAGTTTTAAGGTAATCGGATCGAATTTAAATTTGCATTTAAAGGGACACACAAAAACAGCGTGTTTTTTCTCACCCTCAAAAAGTGACAATTAACATGCATTTTAAGCTAAAACTTTACGTACACACTCAGGGGACAGAAGAGACTTATTTTACATCTTGTGAAAAGGGCATTAGACCACCCCTTTAATGGCTTCAGTTAAGGATTATAACCCTGCAGCACAGAGGGACTCACATATCAGCTCTCTGAATGCACACGACTGCGCAGGCGAACCTCTGCAGCTCTCCTCCTGAAAGGTCCTCCACATTACGTTCACGCAAGTGCAACAGATCTGACCAATCAGGGAACAGAACAATCAGTCACATGATGCAACAAAACTACTATAACATTCAGTCACATTTCTAAATATAGATAATACCGAAGAATTTAGATATACAGCAGGGCACTCATATTACTATGAATGGGAGAAAATGCGAAGCGTTTATGGTGGAATAAGTCCCGGCTTTTAAATAAATGAGCCAATCGACGTTAGAAGCTCCGGTTGCTATAAAAACAGTCAGTGTTTTGAGTCCGTGCTTATGACTGAACATGTTTTACATTTTCTTTGTAATCATTTGAGTGTTTAGAAACAATTTATGAGACAGTTGTTGGTCATTTCATTGGTGATTTCAAATATGAAGCTTTGGAGAATTTGATGTTTCCTCAGGATCTGCACTTGCATGACTGAAAAAGCTGCCCGAGAAGCGTTTCAAAGATGGCCGCCTTACCGATATCTACAGATGCGACATTTTGTTAATATGAAGATGAAGAATGTGGCTGGGACAGGGAAAGTTATAATAGAACTGTTCAGAAAAGCGTACAACTCAGATTTGTTTGGTAGAATTATTTCATGCATATATAAATGTTTTTTAAATCTTAAAACACACTCAACTTCCTATATTAAAACAAAATGGGAGAAGGAAGGAGGAGTAAATATATCTGAGGAAGAATGGACAATAATATGGAGGTATCAATGGAAATGCTCCAGGTCACAGAAATGGAGGGAGTTTGGGTGGAAAAATTTGATAAGATATTTTATTACACCCTCTCAGAAATCCTATCTTGGTAGTAATGCTTCTATATGCTGGAGAAACTGTGGAAACCAAAATGCAAACCATTACCATGTTTTCTGGGATTGCTCCGTTATTAAGAAATATTGGAGAGGAATACATAATGCTTTACAATATATTTTTAAATGTGTAATACCATTTGATAGTAAAACCTTATATTTTGGATATATACCTCAAGAATGGTTAAAAAGAGATAAATATTTAATGAATATATTGCTGGTGGCTGTAAAGAAGAGCTTTACCAAAAAATGGTTGTCACACGAGAGCCCTACCCTAAACGCATGGATGGAAATTACAATGGACATTTACAAATTGGAGAAGATAACAGCATTTGTAAATCATAAACTGGAACAATTTACTTTGTGCTGGGATAAATGGACCAAATATGCAACATCTCAAAGACCTGATTTTATTCTCTAGTTAATATCCAGAATGCCCAGAAAAACTACTCCCTACATGTACATAGTTCTTTCTAATTTTTGTTGTTTTGTAAAAAAAAAAAGAAAAAAAAAAGTTTATTTTTCTGATGAATAGATGTACTGCAAACACGACTATATGGTGTTTGTATGGGCATATATTTGTATGTTGTGTACGTTTTTTTTTATTTATTTGAGGATACCCGATACAGTATCTGAGGTACATCTGATTGAAGTGTAATGTTTATATGAGAAAAAGTAAATAAATAAAAAAACAAAGATGGCCGCCGAGTGAAATGTCATGCTTGACTTTGATAATACTGCACATAAACAAAAGCATGTGTACATACCCAGCTGTCCACACACCAGCTCCTCTGTCTTTGTGTCATCCTTCCTGCTTAGAATGGCGCCTACTGACCCCTATAGGACAAACAGAGAATCACAACACTATCAAGTCAAACACTAAAATGACCTCATATTTACATCAGCCTCAATGTATCAGCTGACATATATCCATTTTTAATGTTATCATTATCAACCCAATAAGAAATTTTGTCCGACATATATATTAAAGCCGATAAATAATGGATTATTTCCTTTATCTGAGACATTTCAGATGTGACTGTTCGGCATGATGGTTTTGAATTGCTTAAAATATGATTGGAATCACTTTATATTATAATGAAAATGCTGCTGTAAAAGAATGTTGTGAATGCTTTGTGTGCTTGTGTTTCAGCACATGGTTAACAGGAAGAGCACATCCAGAACGGAGTTAAACGTGCTGGTGTGAGTAGAATGTATATGTGTAGAACATGGAGAACGTGCTTTCTCCGTGGTAGGTCCCAAACTTTGGAATAGTCTCCCATTCCATGTGAGGTCAGCTCCATCGATTACAACTTTTAAGTCTTATTTAAAAACTTATTTATTTTCTTTAGCTTTTGTATAAAGTATGTCTGTTTTGCTGTATGACTTTCATGTTATTATTATGTAAAGCACTTTGAGGCAACGTCTGTTGTTTAAAAAATGTGCTATATAAATAAAGTTGCTTGCTTGCTAAACATTCATGACTATAAGTTTGCTTGTGCATTCGCATTCCTTTTGTTTTGTGCAATAACAAGTTGTAATATTATGTTTATTTTGTGTATATATCTGATTTCTCTCATGTAGGATTCACTTGATTAAGAATGAATGCGTTTTTTTTGTAATCAGGCTCTGAAAAATTACATAATTTTGATTTAGATTTATCGGCGATCTTCTTTCAAATTTAAAGAATTATCGGTTATCGGCCAAAATTTTCATATCGGCGCATCCCTATCAGCTTCCTTTCATACCGACCGGGGTTATCATCATTAACTAAAACATTAATCACATTTCTGTTAACTGAAATAAAATAAAAATATTACTTGAAAAACTTAAACTAAACGAAAACTAGAAATGTTGCATTTGAGTTTAAGTTGAAGCAATAAAATGTTTAATTGGAAGTTTATAAAAACTAAAACTGAAATAAAATAAATTAAACCTAAATAGAAATAGAAATATATATATATATATATATATTAAAACGAATAAAATGACAAAGGCACAACGAAATTACAAAAAAAGTAAACTAAAATTAACATGAAAACCAAACATATAAAA
Organism: Rhinichthys osculus; assembly: GCA_029959095.1. NCBI lineage: Eukaryota > Metazoa > Chordata > Actinopteri > Cypriniformes > Leuciscidae > Rhinichthys > Rhinichthys osculus. Next base: position 3,769,498 of record JARWKJ010000021.1, on the reverse strand, counting down.
ATAAAATGCTAATTCAAAATATTAATAAAACTATAACAACCCTAAAATAAAATCTAAAATCAGACTGATACTGACCTTAACGGTTTTGGGGATCTGATCAACATACTGCGGCTTTACGATGGCCTTCAGGTCGTCTTCCAGGATCTTAGTGAAGTAGTTCTGCAACTCTGAGCCGCGGAAATACGCCAGGATCTCCTGCCAGTCAGGGGGAGCCTAAAACACACACACACACACACACACACACACACACATGAAACAAGCGCATCTCAAACATGAAGATACACACATGCACACAGACATGTGAACTTGGATCAGATCTGGATTGTGTTTGTGAGTGCGTTGAGAAACTCACATCAAATCTCCCCAGGTTTGGTTTCTGTTTTCCCGCCAGGATTTTGAGAGCAGTGGATTTCCCGATACCGTTAGTACCCACAAGCCCCAGCACCTCACCTGGACGAGGGGTGGGCAGCCTGACAAACACGAACACTCATGTTAGGGCTGTCAAATAAAAATTAGAATTTTTGGTGTGTCGAGAGGGGCACGCACGAGACACGATGATGACGTAACTGACACTGTTTGTTTTTGTTAGCTTATCCAGTACAGCACGGTTCGGCTGCGTTGTTAATTTGAAAAATGACGGGAAAAGGCGGAAACTCTCTCAGTTGGTGGCAAAAATCGTGCAAAGACATACTTGTGGGCATAGGAGACAATACCGTACTTATTGTAACTAAGAATTACCTTTAGAATTCAAATATAATTCAAATTTTGCTAATATTTAAAAAAGAAATTCGAATTTAGCTTTTCAGCCATTTTGACAGCCCTGACTCAGATTAAATGCACAACACACTGAATCATGATTAAGGTGTGACTCGGACGAGATGCGTGTTCGTACCTGTGAAGCTTGAAGGAATTAGCACAGTATCTGTGTGTGGTTTCCTTCTCCAGGTTGCTTGGCAGGTTCACGATGGAAAGAGCACCAAACGGACATTTCTTAATAAAAACAAAATAATTCAAATCAGATTAAATGCATGATAATTTAGGGTTACGACCATTAGTAAGGTATACAGTAATTATTGAGCATTTGACAACTTGTTTTTGCATGTTTAACCCTATAAAGCATACATTTCTGAGGCCTTTAAAATATCAACATGATCAAAAGCTTGCTGTAAAACCGGAGGCACACAATCACATGCCTTCTGTCGTCTGATTGCTAGTTTAAGTAAAAGTCGTTCAGTATAATAGTATAAACGTCCACCTTCAGCTCATGTCTTTATGCTGTGAAGTCTTATAAAGTAAACATAAGAATCACTTTTATATTGTTGGTAATATTTCAAGATGAACACTTACTGGACTGAAGCAGCTTAGTTTTACTTGATCATCCAGACATAATTTTATATGCGAGTATCAAATATGATTTTGAGGAAGGTTTATTTGTTCATCTCTCAATCATCATTATATGTTTTAAAATACAGAGCTATGATCATAAAACTAAGCTTTTTTTAAATATCATCTTACTAAGACAGGCAGATATTGAGTGATGACTGATATTTATATGCATTTTGTGTCAGTAGTCTGCTAAACAGATAAAGATCTCATTATAAGAAATAGCAAAATCTGACTTTTTTCATATATTTTTGCTCAGTTTAGGCCTCTGAATAACTCATTATATCATACTATATGATCCATAAAAGCCTGATATAAAATATTACACAACAAAATATTTTTTTTTTATATTTTGTCTAAAGGTTCAATAAATTGTTCCCCTTCAAAAACATTGCAATTTTCTGACTATCATTTCCCAGACAGAGATTAAAAGAGACTAAAATGGCCTTTTAAAGCAGATTAACAAAAATCTGCATTCTCTGTCATGGTTTTAAAAAGTCCTAGGTTTAGTCTAATCCAGAGTTTAATAAGATGATTATGTGGAGGAAGACTAGAGCTACTCCAGGACTCAAACTGAAGCTTAAATTAAACCCACCAGGAGATTAATTTTGTTGTTTTCTTTATAGTCCAGGTGTTTGTGTGTTTCAGAAAGCCATGACTAACCCTGCGTCTCAATGTCCATACTATCCAAACGTAAATCGTATGTGAGATTAGAGTAAGTGTGTCCCAAAGCATAATATGTTGAAAAGAGGAAGTTTCCAGATGGTCCGATGGATTTTTGAAGTGTGGATCTGTGCTCACTATAAAGGCTAATATTGCCCACAACCCATTGCACTTTGGAGGAGGAACTACAAACATGAGTAAAAAGTGTTAAAAAAAAACTACAAAACATGGTGGATATGCGCGACCGACGGTAAGAGAATAACTACTCAAAGTTTAACCTGATAAAAAATATATTTGAAGAGTTCAGATGCAAAAGCCATTTGAAATTTTCTTCTAGAATGATAATTTTTATCAAGCTTGTATATTTAAGTTCAGTAATTTCACTTAAATGACAATTAATAGGTAATCTTCATTCCCATTTAAGTGAAATTACTGAACTTAAATATACAAGCTTGATAAAAATTATCATTCTAGAAGAAAATTTCAAATGGCTTTTGCATCTGAACTCTTCATTTATTTAATGTTATTCGTGTTATATTTCATCTGCAAAACAATGTGGACTTTTATAAAGATCCGTTCGGCCATTAACTTTTAAATGCATCAATATGCATTAATATGAGGAGAGTCTCGTCACGACTGCAGATCAACGCGCGCTGCATTTCTCTCCGATTCGGTAGGAAATTAAATTAAACATGGAGGATTTTAAGTGTGAAGGGATGATTGACAGGCCAGTTTACGTGACAGGATGACAGAGAGCAACCGCTAAAGACACAATTGTATGACGTGATCGTATGTCCCAAAGCTTGCCTACTCTTCTGCTACACACTCAAAGGGATCTGCTTTTTCTTCACAAAAAGAGTACATACTTTTAGGGTGTAGTTTAAGTAGGCGAATTGAGACGCAGCAATAGCTATTCAAGATTAAGGCCTTCATTTTAAACCCTGTCTGGGAAACCTCATGCTTTACAGGGTTAAGCTATAGTGAAATGCTCGCGGGATGTGATTGGGTCCTTCAAATACCTTGATACAGATTCCACACCCGATGCAGAGAGACTCTGAGATCCAGACGATTTTACTCTGAGGCGAGACCTCAATACACAGCTTCCCTGAGAACACACACACAAGTACTTCAGGACTTCAGATGAGGCCAACTCTGAATCAACATGCACCAATGCTACATTTTCTGAATGTCAATAATTTGTTAACAAACAAGTATTCACTACTTCAATGAGCTCATTGTTTCTACCTCAAATTATTACATTGTTTAAATTACTACATTTTAAAGGGGGGGTGAAATGCTGTTTCATGTATAGTGAGTTTTTTACACTGTTAAAGAGTTGGATTCCCATGCTAAACATGGACAAAGTTTCAAAAATGAAGTTGTAAGTTTGATGGAGTAATTCTGTTCCAAAAATACTCCTTCCGGGTTGTCACAAGTTTCGGAAAGTTTTTTTCGAATACGGGCGTGTGTGACGTCAGAGTGGCCGGAATTTCCTTATACGGGTCTTAAGGGCACTTCTCCCGGAAGGGCGCGCGCGCATCTGTAGCCTAGTGCGTGCGAGAGTACGCCTATGCCCATCAGAGCGCTGGGCTCGGTCGGCTGCGCTGCAATTAAAAAAATGGCACCAAAAAAGTGTTTTTGGTTGCCAGGGCAAGACAACACTGCACAAATTTCCAAAGAACCCAGCGTTAAGGGACCAGTGGATGGATTTTGTTTTTTGTGTTGTGCAAGTGTTTTTGTTTGTTCCCTTTATTTCGACGGTAATAGTTTTATAAACAAGGCCCAGTTCAACGCCGGATTTGCAGATCGCCTAATTCTTAAAGATGGAGCAGTCCCAACGATAAAGGTTCACGGTCGTGCGTTGGAACCGCAGGCGGTGAGTAAAACTGCTTCAAATGTCTGTGAGTTGTTAACTATCGGCGTGTAAGCTAGGGGTGCGCCGATCCGATATTCGGTATCGGTATTAGTCCGATACTGGCCAAAATCACTGGATCGGATATTGTATGAATCGCGGGAGTATATTCCGATCCGATACGACCACGGACCTAGTCCTAAACTGTCAAACAAATGCTTTTAACAACACCTGAGAGACATGCCGTAAAGAGAGAGGAGCAACATGCGTCTCGCTGCAGCTGCACGCAGGGTCGCCAGATTTTCACAACAAAACCCGCCCAATTGTATTTAAAAAAAATAGCCAATCGCATTTCGGGGTGTGAGAGGGAGCGCGGACTTGGCAACACTGGCGTCACGTGAACAGTAGCTAGAACGAGACTGAGTAAGGTGAGACCTGTCCGCAATTATCATGTCAGCTGTGTGGAGTTATTTTTAAAAAGTGTGCATGCTGTTTTGTGAGTCTCCGCAACGGCGATAGATTGGAGCGCGTCCGAGTGAAGACTGCGCGCGCCACAAGAGAACACTGTATCCGTGCAACTGATAGCAGCGGCAACGAGCGCTCAGCTTGATAAAAAAAAAAACATTTTAGCGTTAGATCGTCTAACTATGTTAATTAATGCTCTGTTAAATGGAGATGTTTTATTTATTTGTATTACATCTGTGCCTCATAATGTTTCAAAAGTGGTGGGGGGCAATATCGATCCTGAGAAAAAGTGTCGGGGACATGTCGCACCCTCAAATTACACCTATGATCCCCTGATGTTACATGTGAAAAACTTTAGAGCTTGGATTGTCTACCCAAAATGTTTTTCCCCTTTATCAGGTGTAATGGCCTAGTAGAGTTTAATTTGTGAGTGCTTTATTGTACTATTCTGTTCTATTGTACATTTTATAATGGAGATACCATTATTTTTAAGGTAGGTTTTATTAGGTAAGGTAGGTTATTTTATTTGCACAGTTGGACTTTAAATTTAATTAATTGAATGGTGCTGAATAATTAAAAATGCTGCTACAAGCTCTGTTTAAAAATTATTTTAATAAAAATTAAGCAGTACGTATTTCTTCCTTTAGGGGAGTAGAACATTTATTGCACTATTTGAGCATGATGCTTTTTAGATGGCTAGGTTAAGCACAGTGCATCCTCCTGACAAACGTGTTATTAACAGCTTAATTAAGAGGGAGAAAAATATGGTATGGTATTGTATCAGTATCGGTATCGGCAGATACTCAAGTTTGTGGTATCAGTATCGGTATCGGGCATGAAAAAGTGGTATCGAGCCACCCCTAGTGTAAGCACAGCAAGTAAACAACATGATCACATACAGTTAATGTATATCTATGGAGCATGCGATGTATGGTGTGTGTGTGTGTGTGTGTGTGTGTGTGTTTAAATACATTTGTTTAGCTGGCCACTGTAGGTGTCAGTTTGTTTATTGTAAAAATAAATCATGTCCTCATAAACCACGAGTCTGTCTGTTTACAACACACAAATGTTATAAAACTCGCGCATGACATGGTGTTCTAAAAACACTGCGCTCAAGTTCAAATCATTTCTATTTTTAAAAAAAACGCTCGAGACCTTATGGTTTTCACCCATGCATTTCACTGCCCATCTCACGTTTTTGTGAGCATGAACGAGCCCTTAGTATTGTTTAGATCCTTGTTCTGCATGGGATTACTATCTGATTGTTAGCCATGGTTTATTTTCGGATGTCACTCACAGCTTCCAGACGCTCTCAACGCAAAAGCTTCGCGCGCTCGTGTTGTGATTATTTAGCTCCGCCCACACGGCACGCCTCCACCCGCTCGGGTTTTTCCGGAAAGACTCGGTACAGCCTATCTTTCTTTTATAAATATAATAAAACTAAAGACTTTTTGGAGATATGAAGGATGCAATACTACTCTATAGGTACTCAAGATTAACATGAGATTGAGTGAAACTGAGTGTTTCACCCCCCCTTTAAGACAACTGAGATTTGTATATGTACATTTCTGAAATACGTGACCTCTGATAACAGATTGTTAATGTGGACTCATGCATTTTCTGTAAAGCTGCTTTGAAACGATGTGTATTGTGAAAAGTGGTATAAAAATAAATGTGCATTGAATTGAGAACACATCAATAACGCACCAAGCCTTAAATTAAAGCGAATTGGGCGTGCGATTCTTACCCATGCGCACCACTGGACAGCTCTTCTTGCACTCCTGACGGCATTTCTTGGGCTTGCACTTGTCGTGGTTTACAATAGCAATTCTGGTGTTCTTGTCGGCCATTTGGCTGGTTCGATGTCGCACACCGGCGACGCAGATCTACAGGAAAACAGGAGGCCTAGACCTCACTAGAAAGAGAGAGAGAGATATGAGCTGCGTACGAAACAAAATTAATGTTTATGCTATAGGCCTATACTATATGCACTATTAAACTCTACTATACATTCAAAAGAAACTGTTTATAGAGGGTATGCATTGAGTGGTGGCATTTGTTTTCAGCGTGAATGCCACGAAAAACACATAAAACACATCTAAAATGGGAAAGAGCTTTGAGATTTACTGAACAACTAGATTTGACAAGAAATCTGAGGTATATTTTACATTTTTACAGATTTTTATGAAATCTACAGAACAGAGACGCAAATGGATCGCTGCGATTCACAGAAACAACTGGATCCGGGCAGAGAAAGCTGGATTTGCAGTTAATATTTTGTGTCAATATGCTGAATTTAGGGCTAAAATCATACCCTAGTCCAGCCTTTAGTTTAAACTGATTGTTTTACTTGCGTTTTCCCTACTTAACCCAGTCACACAGCAGCTCTTTAATAAGCATTTCCAAATTCATAGCACTCATAAAAGTTCCCAGATGGCCTACTACTTCCAGTGAGATTGTGACGTGTGCATACGATGGACTCTTTACTGTCCCATGATGCACCGGGAGAGGATTTATCAATGGCAGTGAAGCGACGCTGGGAGGTCATGGGATAATGACAACATGGCGAATGTAGTACATCCGGATTACATTGACTCATACTATATATAATGTACATTAGCAGTTGCAAAATAGCCTAATTAGCCTACTATTGACAATAAGTACCTACTCAAGGGAGTATGCGATTTCGGACGCAACCAGAGATTAACGTCAACAAAACACTTTTCATTAGGGAGTAATTAGGGGTGCACAATATCAAAATTAGATGAGTATCAATGCAACTGAACGCAATCCAATTACAAATTAACAGAGGACTTTAAAGGGATAGTTCACCCAAAAATGTAATATTCTGTCATTAATTACTCACCCTCATGTCGTTCCAAACCAATTTCGGTACACAAATTAAGATATTTATGGCACACAATACGATTGATTTTTGGCGCACAAAAAGTATTCTCGTCGCTTCATAAAATTAATGTCGAACCACTGTAGTCACATGGACTATTTTAACTATGTCTTTCCTACCTTTCTGGACATTCAAAGTGTTAATTAAATAGCTGTCAATGGAGCAATTTGAATCTGAGCCATCGGATTTCATCAAAAAATATCTTAACTTGTGTTGCAAAGATGAATGAAGGTCTTACGGGTTTGGGACGACATGAGGATGAGGAATTAATGACAGAATATATTCAATTTTTGGGTGAAGTATCCCTTTAAGAAACCACCTAGAACACCCTTGCAACCCGGCACTATTAAAACCAGTTTATCACTTGTTAACAGGCATGAACTCATGCAAAGATCAGATATAACGGACACCAGCTGTTACACTCCCAACAAAATGCTTTCCTGAAGGCAGCCGTGTTAAACGAGATAAGTCTGGCGAGCAAAACCTGGTCCGATGTGGTGGTTTCATGAGTCAGAGACAGAAAGATGGATGGATGGATAGATGGACAGCTCAAATTCAGGATGAATGAAGTTGCTGAGTTGCCATTTTTACAGTGCAGAGTTGGCATCACGTGACAGCTCGTTTAAACATGCATAGACTGCACTGTCATCCTATTGAACACATATAATATTAGTAATTTGATAATTAATGAGTCATTTATCAGATGCAGTGACTCACTCTGCACTTGTTAAGCTGGAATAACCTGAGGTTTATCGTCTTGGACAAGGACACTCTTGTCATAGTTTATGAATCCCTTGATGGGACTCGAACCTGCGATCTTTAAATTACCAGACCAGATCATTGATTAATGGTTAGTACACCACAGCACCCTTTGAATCCGAACCGATCGGACTGGTACACTCCATAACCGATGTTTCTGCATTATATACAAACATTACATTCAGATCTACGTTTAAAACGGTTATATTGAGCACGTGCACGCGCTCGTCGTGACTATCTCACACACTTGTGGGAATAACGACCGATGACGCAAGACTTTCCCTCAGAGAATTCCCTCCTTTATTTTACACCCAAAACACCTCAATATGTGACATGGTCTTTCTAAAACGTCTGCTTAGTTGTTTTCCACTTTGTTCAGAATGACTTTCATTAAATATTCGTTGAAAACGGGGATGTTTTAATGAAAGAAGAAAAGGCCTCGAACATAGGGCGGCATGCGCACACAGCTGGTGCGTTTTTTTGTCTGTCTTTCAAACTACCTATGAATCTGCATTTAATTATTGGAAAATTTCAATAAAACGCTGCTCACCTCCCGCTGATGGGAACAACGCAGTATAACGCGTTAATAAGCGTTGAGTTTCTTCTTTACTGTGTGAAGAGACGACCAGCGCGTGCTGCTACGGCGCGCACGAGACAACACCGGTAGCAAAGATGGCGCCAGAGCGCGCGACGCTAAAGGGACGCGACGCGATCCAAGAACCGTGACGTGATCACAGTGCGCCAATGCCGGGCAAATGCGAACAGTGCATGGATGTTCACGATTATATTTTACCTTTTTTTAAAGAAACTATTCCTAGACGTGCGTTAGTTGTGGAGACAGATGTAAGAAGACACAGTTGTGGGAGTGTTTTTTATTGCCGGTGAGTAACTGTGGCTTTGTTTTGGTGTTAAGATTAAAGGTAGATATTTTTTTGGAACCGTGAGTAATAAGTAAAAAACCTAGGCTATCTGAATTTTCCAATAACACACGGTTGTTATTGGAAAATTCAGATAGCCTAGGTTTTTACTTTGTGAATGTGTTTGTTAAGTGTATATTGTATTTGTCATGGCACTATACAGTATATCATACTGCTGAATATTACATATTATTGTAAGATGCTATGTAGTTAAAATTATGTTCTGGAATATACACACACACACACACACACACACACACACACACTATATATATATACATATATATATATATATATATACATACACAAAAACTATGGCAATACAATTTTTTTTACCCATTATTTATTTTGTGTTTTGGACATGGAGCATTTTTATTCTTTTTTTTAAGTGAAAACTACAAATTAATCTCAATATTAGTTGATGTTCTGGAACACACACACTTTTATATATATATATATATATATATATAATGAAATAATATTTGTAAAACTTATCGAAAAAAACTAAAATTGTATTACCATAGTTTTAGTTTTTTGGACATGGAGCATTTTTATTCTTTTAATATTAAGTGAAAACTACAAATTAATGTGAATATTAGTAATAAAATGTGTATGTAAAGCAATTGCAAATTGCATTGTTTAGGGTTAGTGTTAGGTTAGGGTTACTCCACATTGCACTATTATTATTTAATAAATGTTTGTATGATGTCTGTAAGTGTTTTTTAATTCCATCCCATCTGTCTGTCCTCTTTTTCTTTCCTCAGTAACCATGGCAACCGCCACTAAAACCCCCCCGGGTGCCGACCCGAAGCAGCTGGAGCGCACCGGGACCGTCCGAGAGATCGGGTCACAAGCCGTGTGGTCGCTGTCCTCGTGCAAGCCAGGTGTGTGTGTATATTAAATATGATCTGTTTTTGATCATTGCACACCTGTGTTTAGTTTTTCATTTGAATCATTCTCTTTCTGTGTGAAGGCTTCGGAGTCGACCAGTTGAGGGATGATAATCTGGAGACGTACTGGCAGTCCGATGGCTCTCAGCCGCATCTAGTCAACATTCAGTTCAGGTAAAGCCACAATGAGTCTCAAACAGCCCCTGTATGATTTATCTATTGAGTTATTAATAGATAAATCTGCCATTATTTAGACATTGTGAGACTATTGTTTACAGCTAATAAATGTGTTTGTGTGATTGACTGGTTGACATAAATGCAAGCCCACACACACCTAATTAATAACACGATGTGGGGATTAATTAATCTTATTAATCACAATTTTCAAATCAAATGTGGCTGAGAAATGAATCCCAAAATATCCTAAAGTCCTTATTGTGTTAAATGCGAAAAGCTTTTATAGACAACATTACAAAAAGTAGCTTTAGAAAGAAATATTTAATTTGATTCAACAGAATTTATCACACAAACTTTCAGGCTACAACAGCCACGAGGGTGATTTAATTATGACAGAATTTTAATTTATGGGTTAACTTTACCTTTAATGTTTTTTTTATTAATATGGAAACTGTTATATTTTTTTATGGAGTGATACTCTAAATAAGAAACTAAAACTGCCAGTAGGTGGCGCTAAATGCCTAAAGTCATCGAGTCATTCATTCATTCATTGTCCAAATAATTCAGGAAGACAAAAACTTATACAGATTTTATTACATATACATTATAGGCTCCATCATGCAGTGAGTTTTTTCTCAGCTTCATTTTAGTCAGCAATCAACACACACACACAAATACACGCATATATTCCTTTTAACCTTGAAATAAGGACTGGAAAAGTGGAAAATTATTTATTATAGATCAAAGAAAAATCATGTAGGTTTATTTTGTAAATATGTTTCTAGTTAAGCTCCTAAATATTGAGCTGATTACTTAGGTGTCTATAAGCACAATGTGAATGAAATCATTTAAAAAAAAAAAAAACGTATCCAGTAATAATATAACTGTAAAGGTTATGGTACCTAAGATTTGGGAAAGCACTGTAATCATTTAATCTCTCATTGGATATTATTACATTTTGTTATATCAAATAAAAGCATTATGTCTAGCCACAGAAAAAAAATCAAACAATCTTTACATTCTCTGCTCAAATTATGTCTCATATTGGATTGAAATTTCAATGCTTTGTTGATTTGTTCATTAAATATAATTTAAAACAAGTCTGTATTGGAAACATTGACAGACACTTTAAAAAGTTCTGACCTGAGATCAGTGCATACGGTGTGATGTTTAGAAAACCGTAAACTGGAACGTATTAAAGTACTCATTCATGTTTTATGATAAATATTATAATATATATTTGGGTTTGTGACTGCTTACATGTTCTAGACACTGAAAGGCTGTGATTGTGTCCTGTTAGGAGGAAGACCACTGTGAAGATGCTGTGCATTTATGCGGATTATAAATCTGATGAAAGCTACACTCCCAGCAAGATCTCGGTCAGAGTGGGAAACAACTTCCACAACCTGCAGGAGATCCGGGTGAGAGACGCAGATCACGAGCACAACTGACTCCAGAATAACCACACTAGTGTTTTCTTCAATAGTTGCTTCCGGAAGTAAAAACTACATTCATTTCTCCACAGGGAAATCGATTTTTAACGATAATTTATAGACTTAAAAAATACAGCCTTACTGTGAGCTACGAGGCTGTTAATCAATAGTATTTTGCTGCTATGGAAGCTTTTATAGCTAAAAATATAGTGATATATATATATATATATAAAAATCAACATGTTTTTAAAGGCACACTATGCAGGAATTCCGTTTTTGTCGAACAGCGACCCCTAGAGTCGCTGTGGAGTACTTGTATTTAACGTTACTGTCGTAAATGCCACTCACGCAGAGCGTCTGCCATAGACTGGTCTCTGCACTCACGGCCTGATACCCCTTTGAAGCTGTTATATTAAGGTACAAATCTTGCATAGTGTGCCTTTAAATAAGAGATGTGTTTTTGAACTCAAGCTGAGCGCTCGTGTCCGCTGCTATCAGTGTCATGGATACATAGTGTCTGTTGTGGCGCGCAGTCTTCACTCGGAAGCGCTCTTCAATCTATCGCCGTTGCAGAGACTCTCTATTCATTCCGGTGAAATCACAATAATAAAATGCACACAAACTTAGAAAGATTTACTTACTAGTCCATCAACAAGATCGCCAGGTCAGCATCACTGTTGCATCCAGTGCTGCTTTTTAGCTCGCGCCAACAAGTGAAAGCCCGACCGAGTGGGACTCCGGTTCCTCACGCGGCCAGATTCTCTTTTCCTTTTCCTAGTCTCTTCCGACCGCGTTTTCTTTGCTTTTTCCATCGTCTGAATCAGTATCACGTCTGAAATGCATCATGTGCGCAAGTGTCTTCGTGCGTCATATGTTGTTGTTGATGTTTTTTGTTTTTGCTAAAAAACATGTCTAAACAATCAGAATAATGTGCATTTTCACAAAATAAACCCTTGGTGTGTGTGTGTGTGTGTGTGTGAGCAGCAGCTGGAGATGGTGGAGCCCAGCGGTTGGATTCACATCCCTCTGTTGGATCTGGTGAACAATCCCATCAGAACCTTCATGATCCAGATCGCCGTGTTGGCAAACCACCAGAACGGACGAGACACACACATGCGGCAGATCAAAGTCTACACGCCCGTGGAGGAGAGCTCCATCGGCAAGTTCCCACGATGCACCACTGTAGACTTCATGATGTACCGCACCATCAGATGACCCGAGGTGCCTTCCCATAAGACTCAGTTCTAGAATTAAATGTTTTCAGTTGTTTTAAAATGTGCCGGAGGTGTTTTGTAAAGAGAAGAGTTCAAAGTTCAGTTTATGTACATGCAAATAAATAAGAAATAAATGTTTGTTTGAAATAAAGAAAGCAGCCTGTATTTCTTGACGCTGTGTAAGACTGGAAGAACCGGAAGAGAGGGCTACTCTCTGATACCCCTTTTCCACCAAAAACGAACTGGTTCGGAACTGGTGCTGGTTCAAAGTTGGTTCGGAGTTGGTTCAACTTGCGAACCTTCTCAGAACCTGTTTGTTTTTCCACTGACTAGAGCCAGAGCGCCCAGCGAACGACGTCGTTACGTCACTTTGTACGTCGCCATACATCTTAGCTAGAAACGCTTGCAAGTACAACATTACTTTGGGATTATCTCTAACTCGTGAACCAAGAAGGCTTTAAAAACAATTGAAATATGTAAGTCTTTTAATCTTTTCCTTTGATATGTAATCTTTTCTGATTAGTTATGTACTCCTGTCTTGTGTCTTTTTTGTCTTTCCATTTATTTGTTCTATATTGTGACTGTTTTCTCCTTTGCTTACACAACATTTTCAATAAAAAACTAAATAAAATAAAAACTAGAAACGCTTGCGCCAAGCATAACAATTACAATGGCGGACTACATCGTGTTTCTGCAAATGTTTCTCCTGGCTTTGCGATCCTATATTATGTCAGAAAATATGTTATCTAAACCCGCCCCCAGCCCCCGAGGTAAGCATGACGTGGTAAAAGAACGGTTCTAGTCCAGCAAAGAGTTGGTGCCGCTTTGGAACCAGTTTTCCTGGCCGAGAACCGGTTCTTTGGCTGTCGAATCGGGCACCGGCTCCGAACCGGCTCTCAAAATGCGTTGGTGGAAAAGGGGTATGAGAAAACAAAGGAAATTAACATTTGAACTCTTGCTATATTACCATCCCCATTCGAGACACGATCACACTTAAGTTGATCACCTCCCAATTTACACATCATTCCCTTCACCCATCCTGACCTAGCCTGGTAATACCAGACTCTGCTACTTCACTTTGCTTCGTACACAGAGTCTGGGATAGCATAATAGAGAAGTGTTTTCTCTCTTGCTAGGGGGCGCGTACTGAAGTTTAAAATCATTGGTTACCCGTAAGCCAATCAGATAAGTTTGTTTATGACGTATGTTATGCGCCGACACAGCCGCATCGAACCACAGACATCATGCATCGAACTCAAATCTATGATCGAACTTCCACTGTAAACACCTGATGATGCGAGCAAAATACCCGAGTGAACATGGCTGTAAACGACTTTTTTGATCTGTGAGTGATGTAATAGAATGACTGCTGCGCTTGACAGGGCACAAACGAGCAGAGAGAGAGAGAGAGAGAGAGAGAGAGAGAGAGATAGAGAGAGAGAGAGAGAGAGGGAGAGAGAGAGAGAGAGCCCCGGCCGCGCGCGCGCACTCCCACGTCTACAAACAACACGAGCGCTGTCTTGCGCTCTCTCCCTCGCGCATACTCATAAAAATCAATCGACAAGATAGTAAGAGGTCGGAAGACCGCGGTTTCACGTGGAGCATTTGGAGATTTTTAGAGATTATAGACTCTAGGAACAACATCTCAATGAACAACATCTCAACTATAAAGGCCAGTCTCATATAAGTTAGACGCCTATCTCAAGTACAAGCCGGTGCAGTTCGACGATTTGGGCAAATAAAAGCCCGGGCTATTATTTGAAGTTTTACGGTATTTAAGACCTGGAAAAGAAAAGAGACACTGACCTGTCAAAAGGCTCCCCAGTTTCTCGCTGACGATCGGTAATAGTTGATAAATTAAACTTTTCCCAAAGGGAGTAGGGCCACAACATCACCTCCATTCAAAATGTTTAATACACACTCTTCGTGTTCGGGCTTCAGTTTGCTAATGCCGGGAATATTCTCCACAACAGAGCGAATTGCATCCGCGTCTCCATATCAGCGGTCGTTTTCGATTTCCCTGACCTAATCTTAAACACGGCGCTTACCGACTACGTCACGGCTTTCAGCCCGCCCTCTGTTCGTTGATTGGCCAGGCTGTTTTCAGGCCGGTGGAAAACAGAAAGATAGGCTGCTATCTCAGACTGACTACAGGAGCGAAATGAAATTAGCGGAAGTAGGAAGTCTGACGTAGTCAGGCTAATCCTGACCTGAATTCACCCAAAAATCTATATGGTTTAATATGTCAATTTATAATTTACCAGAGTATTATACATGTTTGGGATCATTTTAAATGTCTCAGTGCGACTGGTACAAAGGGTCTCATCCCACAGAAGTAAACCAGAAAGGTAATAAGGTGTGGAGAGTTTCGAGATATCTTGTTAACTGTGGGTGTGCCCTCATGTAAATCAGCTTCTGTCCCCAGTAAGTCTGGGATGGTGATTAATGCAAATTCCCACTGTGAAGTTGAACTCATGTTTACATTTGAAAAGAGGTTTCTGCCTTGGTCTGAGTATTTAGGGCGATACTGAAGAAGGCTTGGCACGATTTTTAACTCAAATTAGCCTGTGATGCCTAGTGTATGCAGGCACTCTTCATCATATATTTATAATGTCAGGTTCACATCTTCTCTCTTTATTCCAGAGCATTTGATGATTTGTATTTATTATCTTTGAACTGATTATGAAATTGGCATGACACATTTACCTGACATAATAAATTGTTGCATTTGATTTTATTCTGACTGACTCTGAAATTGTTTCCCCAAGTAATAATAATAATAATACATTTTATTTATAAGTAGATTAAACTGATTCGGATGTTACCGCAAGTTTTGTGTCAGATTAGTGACGACTAAGGCCCGTTCACACCAAGCACGATAACGATAAAGATAACTATATATGCGTCCACACCAACGACTGATAACGGTCTTTTTATTCTAAGCACGCGCGCGCCCGCGCTGCGGTTTCAAAGTAGACCTCTAAATTAGAATGGATTCTGATTGGCTGTAAGTGTTTTATCGTTCGACAGCTGGAAAAAAATCGTTCTGAAAGTGATCCCAACGATATCGTTCCTCATATCTTTATCGTTATAGTTGTGGTGTGAACTCTGTTATTCTTTAATATGGAGAACGATTTTTAGAATTATATCTTTATCGTTATCTTTATAGTTATCGTGCTTGGTGTGAACGGGCCTTAAAGGGATAGTTCACTTTGAAATAAATTTGCTTAGGGAAACACGCAACAGGATATGCATAAATTGTGATAAAAGAGAGACTGTAGAACATGTATTGCTAGAGTGTGAAGCATACAGCACAGAGAGATTCAAACTGTTAGAAAACATCAAAGAATTAGGATATACACATTTATCAGTAGAGGGTTCTTGTCTGTCAGTCATATAATGCAGGTCTATGGTCACCACCTCAAAGAGCATGCACAGAGAAGTCCAAATTAAACATGATTTAATGACTCGTAAATGTAAGTACACATTGATGGCCTAAGACACGAAACGAGCGGTTTGTGTGAGAAAACGAACAGTATTTATATCGTTTTTACCTCTTGTAAACACAGCCACGTCCAAGTGATCTGAGGGCGCGGGCGCTTCGGTCTTTTCCGGCAATCTCTCGTGCGTGTACGTCACTCATTGTTTACACAGAACAGAGATTGTAGGTAAGACGGCTAATTAAAATGGTACTAATTTGCGCTTATCCGGGATGTTTAAACCGTTGTAAAAGGAAACAATAAAAAAAAATAAAAAGTAAAACAATTGTATGAGTGACGTACACGCGCGAGAGATCACTTCCGGCGCTTTCCGGAAAAGACCGAAGCGCCCGCGCCCTTAGAACACTTGGATGTGGCTATGTTTACAAGAGGTAAAAACGATTTAAATACTGTTCGTTTTCTCACACAAACCGCTCGTTTCGTGTCTTAGGCCATCAATGTGTACTTACATTTACGAGTCATTAAATCATGTTTAATTTGGACTTCTCTGTGCATGCTCTTTGAGGTGGTGACCATAGACCTGCATTATATGACTGACAGACAAGAACCCTCTACTGATAAATGTGTATATCCTAATTCTTTGATGTTTTCTAACAGTTTTAATCTCTCTGTGCTGTATGCTTCACACTCTAGCAATACATGTTCTACAGTCTCTCTTTTATCACAATTTATGCATATCCTGTTGCGTGTTTCCCTAAGCAAATTTCTCTAAAGTAATGGAGAAAGTATTATACAATAGACTCAGTGATTATCTTGATAAACTAGATATTCTTGTCCCCTCTCAATACGGTTTTAGAAAAAAGAGCACAACCTGCATGGCAATACTCAACCTAATAGAACAAATTAATGACTTTGACCCCATGGAGTTTGATATCTTATTGCACAAATTGCATCACTATGGTATCAGATGTCTAGCACTTGAATGGTTCAGAAGTTATCTATATGAGAGGGAACAGTATGTCTATGTCGATGATCATAACTCTACTTGAAAGCCCATAATATTTGGGGTCAACCAAGGCCTCCATTTTGGGGCCACTCTTATTCATTATATAAATTACTTTATAAATTCCTCTAAAATTACAGGTGGTAATTTAAAAACACTGCTCACTGCCTGATTAAAATGAATGTGCAGGTGATAAAAAGAGTGCATTCCACTAAATTTCTGGGGGTCCTCATTGACGACTCTCTTAACTTTAAATGTCATATTGACCATCTTGTAAACAAACTATCAAAGTATGTTGGCTTGTTCTATAAGATCAGACATTTCCTTCCTCTGTCTGCCCTTCTCATGTTGTACAAAACACTCTTTGAACCACATTTTAACTACTGTAATGTGATAATGTGCGAGACTCTGTCCTGGTCAGAGGTAAATTCCCCCACCCGCCCTCTATTCTATCGCTTTGAGTTATTAAGTTATTAAGACTAGCTGAGCTAAATGAATATCATAATGCCTGCCTTAAGTTTCAAGTTGTAAATAGGCTGAACTCTAGATTGAGTAGTCTTGTTCCTATCTCCAGCACACATACCAAACGAGAATCAAACCACTTATATTAGGAAAATGTCACCGACATGTGTGCGCCAGAATATGAGTGTTGTCTGTAGGGGCTGCGGATCTGGAACGGGATTGATGATGGCCTCAAGGTGTTGCCCTCTATCTTCAACTTCAAAAGACATCAGCATTTCATATTAACCTATATCTAATATAAAACTGTTTTCTCATGGATTACTGGGATGGATGTATTGTTATGTATGTTCTGGTGCGCTTTGCGTGCATTTACTCATCATCTGGTTACAGGTGGTAACTGTATACCTTGTCTGTACCACTATCCTTTCATAAACCATGGGCCCCCACCTATAAGCCTTCTTAGCTTCTTTGGGAGACCCATTCACTATACCCAATTGATTCTGTACCCCTAACTGTATCATTGTAATGTTTGAAGTGGTATTGTGAATAAACTCAAACTCAAACTGAGATTGTGATTGAGACCTGTATGTCCAATTCTTAGGCCCCGTCCACACTACTGCGTTTTCGTTTAAAAACGGAGACCTTTTGCTACGTTTGCACCTCCCGTCCACACTAAAACGGCTAAAACGGAGACCCAAAACGGAGAAGTTTAGAAACGCTGCCGATCCGTTTTTCGTTTTGAATCTCCGGAGGGCGTTTTAGTGTAGACGGGTCAAGACGGAGGACTTTAGAAACGATGCCGTAGTAGAGGCTCACGCTCGGCTCTGTGATTGGGTGTCATCAGTCATGGCGTATATCTTTGCTAGCCGCTGTTGTACAAGTAAATTCTGCATTTTACAACGCTATAACTGCCTACATGCGCCGGAGTCAAGCTGTTATTCCAGCGATCTGTGACAATTCCCGTGTGCAGCGGCGGCGTTGACCGTACATGGAGCATCGGTTTGGGGTTAACCAAGAATATGGTGGGATAATTTTATCAATGAAGTTGTGTTTACACCGGCACGCGCATGCCCAGTGTTGGTGAAAGGTCACGTGATCGCGTTTTCAGTCGTTTTAATGTGGACGGAGAGCAATTCTAATACGCAGCTAAAACGCTGGTGTGGACGGAGATCGTATTCCTTTTAATTCTCCGTTTCTAAACTAAAACGGAGTAGTGTGGATGGGGCCTTAGTCTTGTGATCACCGTTTCTCCCCTTCGCTTCCTAGGCCTACCCTGCCTCCTGTCCTTGTAGTCACTTGCTTCTGTACTTTATATAAAAAACGACCTTTGGTCTCCTTTGCCCATTGTCCTTGCCATAACTTTTTCACTTCTGTTTTAATGACAATTTTCATTTACATTTTATTCCGCTCCCAACTCGTAAAGATCAGGGCCTAAAGAGCTTCCCACTGGTATTTACGACTTTGTGTTGACGTTCATGTGCGTTCAACTCTTATATACGATCTTTACGACATGACTTGAACGCACAATAAAGATGTGAGTTAAGAGGGTTTTTTTTTTTTTTTTAAGCTGAGAAAAAAAATTGTTTTAGAGGGGCGGAAGAATCACCCAATCACTGATTGTTCTGCAGTGACTGACACTGCGATGAGCCAATAGCAGCAGCGCATTCAGGTCGCGCCCGCGGCTCTGTCAGCGTGAGCAACAACAGACGAAGGAGAGAGCGAGTCAGACGAAGCGATCTCCAGAAACTCTCCGCATTAAACGAGTGATTAGATAGAAAAGTGACTAAATTTATAGAAAGGGCTGGATTTTTGAGTGGACGCGATACATTGGAGAAGCTGTCGGAGTGAGAAGAGGACGAGGCAGAGAATAGGCTGATGCAGATCCACGGAGCATCAAAGCGCTGCTGGTGCACTTCCTTGTTTAAACATAACGTTACATTATTTTCTTGACTTGGTGAGTCATATTTCAAATATCAATTTGATGTTATGCAAGAGAAGTGTTGCAAACTCGGCAGCGAACTGATATGAGTGTGATATTAGTGTGTTTGCATAGGCTGCGTGCACAGCGCACAAGTCAGAGCTAATTTGCGACGTGAGGGACTCTCTTTCAGCTCAAGTCTGTCTGCCTCACAATCTTTTTGAAAAATGCAACTTAAATGGGCGTGGCAGGGCAAGGCAGGAGAGGAAGAGGGGGGCGAGCAACTGTAGTCTGTCAGTGACCCATGCCGACTCTCAATAAAAATCAGGGGTGAAACGTGAGGACATACAAGGTTTTTATGTTTTTAAAGTCCAATGAAATACACTAACCGCCTGTTTATCCTTTCAAAAGTAACTGAATGCCATTGCTACACATTTTAGATTAACACTTTGACGCGTACGATCTCACCGGTGTGATTATTAGATTGTTCAGTGCATCAGTAGCCTGGGAAAACCCAGACAACTTCCGGCAAATTTAGATTTGCTCTGCAAGTGTGGCAAAGAGCTCATTCAAGCCCAATAGAGGGTATGCGCATGACGTCACCGTCGGCCGGAGTGAATGCGGTCACGCCCACAAGTGGCAAAAAGACTGAGCGGCAGCATTTGTTTTCAGCGTGAACGCCGTGAAAATCACACAAAACACATCTAAAACGGGAAAGAGCTTTGCGATTGACTGTACAACTAGATTTGACCAGAAATCTGAGGTACTGTATATTTTTACAGACTGCAAAAAGCTACAGAACAGACTATATTCTGCATAATTTGATGTTTTTAAATAAACACTGACAAAAAACTATACAAGTTTTAGGGCTGGACGATATGATGATATACAGTATAACATTAATGTAAGTGATCACTCGGATTTAGACCTATCAATATTGTATTTTTATAAAACGTTTACAGGCAAATTGTCTTCATTTATTTCCCCGGCGTAGAAATCAGGCACATATAAATGTCAGGAAACACGATTCCTGGCTGCATGTCAATGTCCATGGATCACTGGATCTTTGATAAGTTGTAAGGAACACTATATCGAGTGCAACTTTTAGTTTAAACTGATAATAGTTTGTTTTACTCGCGTTAACGCAGTTTCCCCTATTAACTCCAGTCACGCAGCAGCTCTTCTGCCACTCAGTCCCGCTGAGGGGGGCGTGTTCCGGCGGGGAAGTGACGTTAATGCATTCCCTCTATTCTAATCCGTCGAAATCGTGGCACCAATCAGAAACGTTGGGGTGGGCTTTACACGATGACGACAGTCACCTAGTACACATAAGTACTAGGAAAACAATGCTTATAGTTTGTAAAATAAACACTTAAAGAGCATATTGCAGGTAAAAAAAATAAATAAAATTAATATAACCTTGTATGAAAATACCATATGAAAAGTTAATGCAGGATTTAAAATGTTTTAAAACGACATAAGGGCACTAATTTAGTAAATAAAGTGAGCGTTTCTTGGACTGCTCGTAAAAACGGCTTTTTTTTTCAAAATCGCGTCATTTTACGTCACGCTAGGGAGCCTCAGCCTCGGCTCAGTGCAGAGTAGGCTGGTATTCAGTGAGAGCGGCCGTGAGTCAGTGTGTTTTCGGTAGTTTTTGTATTTTAATTTATCATCGTCATGGTAAATTATTGTTTGTGGAGGTTGCAAAAACTCCGGCCTGTCAGGACATCGAGTCCACAGGTTTCCATAACAAGAAAAGGGACGGTGTTGTTGTATCTTTTCGTGCCTGGTGCGGTTTGTGCCGGTGAAGAGACGGGATTTCTCTTCCGCATCGGCTTCGAGAAACGCGGTCGTGTGTAGCGTTCACTTCAGATCGGAGGATTATCCTCCCGGTGATATGATGGGGTTCAAAATGGGATGCCGAAGCAAAAATATTGATCGTCTTATACTGTACCAATGGCATGAAATAGTGTGATATAGGTAGTCATGCCCTAAATAGAGGCAACTTGTAATTGAAAAACAAAATTACTTAGGTTGTTTAAATATTCAAATCTTTAATTTTCTGTTTATGTTATAACCCAGGTGAAAAATATGTATTAAAAATGTACTTGGGTATGTTTTTAGTACAATAGAACTATACTCAAGTATAGTTTTTATACATTTAATAGTATAAATCTACCCTAAAAATACGAATGTCTGCTGGCCTGATATACGATGGTAATAATCTGTACAATATTGTGAGCACAGTGTGTATAGTTAGCGAACGTGTATCTATAAGCACGTCTCTCACCAAGACACCTGTCCTGTTCTCCACTGGTTCTCCTCACACCACAACTCATGGTGTCTCTGACCGTTATGTCTGACATTAATCCTGGCCTGTCCCTACTCTCTTGGCAGCATAGCAGGCTCATAATTCTATGGCTGTCGTCCGTCATACGAGTAAGTATTTCCTCAGCGTCCGAAATGTCATTGCGATCCATTGTTTTCCTGTTGTTTGAATCGGCCGCTCTCCCGCCCGTTATGTCAGGCCCGCCACGCCCATTTTCAGACGCGGAAGTAAAATTTTCTCACAAAAACGACTCCAGAAGCTTCTGTAGCGTATTTATAAGTATATTTTAAAGAAAATCTAGTTCCTCCATTATTTTTCTATACATTGAGTCGTTGGGTTCTCTAACCTGCAATATGCCCTTTAAAGGGTTAGTTCACCCAAAAATGTATATTCTGTCAGTAATTACTCACCCTCATGTTGTTCCAACCCCGTAAGACTTTCATTTATCTTTGGAACACCAATTAAGATATTTTTGATTAAATCTGAGAGCTGGATCACTCCTCCATAGGCTTCTAAGGGATTGAAACTTGCCAGCCCAGAAAGTTAGAAAAAACAATGTTTAAAGGTTAACTTAACTAGAGATGCACCGATTGATCGGCTGGTGACCGGAATCGGCCGGTTTTCACGTGATCGGCCATGACATATTTCACGTGATCGGCCTGACATAATCCGATTTTATGCCGGTCAAATGCACTCGGGCACCGCATGATTAACATCGCGCAACATCAGCATCACACGTGCACACGAAACGCGCACATGTAGGAAACCTCGTGAATTACGGCCGTTTCACACCGCAAGCGGGAGCAGCGCGTTTTATTTTTGTTTGGCGTGCATGTTAATCAATGAGTGCATTCAGACCGGGAGCCGGAGAAGCGCGTGAGCGTCGAGCAGGAGCGTCGCGTGAGCAACAGTGAAGCGCAAGCGCGGGTTTCAGCGCCGATCGAGTCCATTTTTGCTGCGCTCAATTTAAGTGAAAGCTCACTTTTGATGGACAAAATAAATATGATTTCATCCAAAAAGTGCCCAAAATGCACAGAATTTGCATGTCTGGTGTGTTTTAACAAGAACTGAAGTAGGCTAGGCTATGTCAGAAAGAAAATGAAGAGACAAAAATATTTATAGAAAATTTACCCATTTAAACTTGTTTTTATTATTTCCCAATCGTTTCCCTGCACATGCCCCACTTGTCCTGTTTAGCTTGGCTGGACATGTGCCAGATGAGAGAAGAACTGTGTGAGAAATATAACTTGCCATTGATGTACAAGTGATTGCAATAGGCCTGTGTGTGTGTGAGTGTGTGTGTGTGTGTGTGTGTGTGTGTGTGTGTGTGAGAGAAATATCTTTATACTGCAAGGCAATATTTATTTTATTTTTATTTGTTATTTATATATTATTTTATTGTCATTACCTGTTTTCATACAGAAGTTTAGTTTGCTAAAAATCAAATTGTTTTAGTTGGATATTGGATGTGAAAAGGAAATGGTTCTTCCATAACACTGCACTTTAGATGTGTGTGAATTTCCCACACCAGGAGTAATTTATATAGTTCTATTTTATAGCGATTATCTGTTAAAAAAAAATGTTCTATGCAAAATGTTCTATTAAAGAGAAGATAGAAAATAAATATTTGTGTGTGCTGTAAAGTGGTTTGAAAAACTTAAATCGGAATCGGCTAAAATCGGTATCGGCAGGTCAAACTGGAGGAAAAATCGGAATCGGGATCGGCCTAGAAAATTGTAATCGGTGCATCTCTAAACTTAACCCTAAAACAACTTTTTTTAGTTAATGATCTGTAAAACTGGGGCTTTATTAGTGCTGTTCATTGATTCAAGTAATTTTTTTGACATTTGGGTATAAAGTGTTTTAATTCTACAATATATGGTGTAAAAACGTTTGAGTGCTGCCCTCTTCAGGTTGAACGGTGGCTACTGCAGTTGAATTTTCCTATTGGAAGTTGTGGTAGAACCCTGTAGAACACTGCGCGGGACTGTTTTCTTCATCCCGCGCCCGCCTGCGACCGCCAAATTTCTGACCATTACCGCCCGCTCCCGCAACGTATGTGTTACACTCCCGCGATATGCATGTTCACTCCCGCCCGCACCCGCAAAATTCTGAGAATTTATTCCCGCACAATAATAGAGATGGATTGATTTTGTGTCTTCTCCCGTCCCGCAGGGAAAAAAACACGTATTTGCTATTATTAAAGAGATTCATGGGGTTGTTTGTTTCGTTTCCCTGGCCTGCATGTATTCTGGCGCACTGATCAGGAAGATGAATAGTTGCCTGGCTATCGCTTATACACCGAACGCGAATTAAATTATTTGCCTGCTCCCGTGAGATTTGCGTTGGGTCCCGCGGGACTCAATCCCAATGCAGCCCTCTAGGGCCCTGTGACGTAAAAGGGTACCAGCTCACCAGCCCTTACCTACAGAGAGACGCGGGTCCTCCGCTGGGCTCTGCCCACTTTTCAGCATTTTTTTGAAATATTGCCAGTGTGGGGAGTCAGGCTCTGAACAGGGGTTTAGTTACCCTTTAAAATAGTCCAAGTGACTATAGTGGCTCAACCATAAGTTAATCAAGCGACGAGAATACTTTTTGTGCACTAAAAACACCCCAAAATAACGACTTTATTCAACTATTAATTTTCTTCTCTGTGGGCCTCTGAGTGAGTTTATGTAGTGTTCCAGCGTAGCGCTTCTCTGTTGTACGTCTGTGAGCCTCCTTGGAAGCTGGCCTGAATATAGAACGTAGTTAGGCCTCCTCTCTTTTAAAGTCATCCTGTTGAGGCCTTTATTCTTTAGAAGCTCCGGCCTATGACAATATTTCCTTAAAGGTGTTCTTAGAAATACTAAGCTCTTGAGCTTTGTCTGTCCGGGTTTTTGTAGCTAGGGCTCTGGCCGTAGGGAATTAGTGACGACGTTGGTGTGTACCTTAGGGTTTGGGACTCCGGAGTTTTACTTATGTCAGCCAATAAGGCACTCATCCCTTCAGCATGGCAGCATGGGTTTTGTTCCCCAATGGCAATGCGAGTTCCCATTGGAAAAGTAATGGTTTAGGCTATGCATGTAACCATGGTTCCCTGAGAAGGGGACCGAGACACTGCGTCTCGTTTCCATGCTTCAGGTATTCCTTTAGATGACATATTCTACAGATGCCCTTTTATACACAGTCTCACCAGTAGTGGCGTCATAGGTGTTGCAGGAGAGAAAATGGTAAGTCATGTAGTGATATTACAGCTCCACCTATTCAAAACATATTTCAATGAGGTGAAATATGCTCACAGCACTCACATGGAAAAATGTCACACATGGAAAGATTATTGGGTACATCAAAACAAAACACCTGCATATATGAACAGAAAACACTAAAAATCAACCCGTGTCTACTGTAAACAATCCTTTTCATACAGTGTCAAACATTTGATATTAAAAGGCATATTTATTAACTTTTAGCGTGGAACTACAACAGAAACGACTCACCCACCGCAGTTCTCTCTAGCTCTGCTGCCGCCTGCACAGCCAATAGGAAGCGCGATCTGCTATAAAAACTATATTCTATATCCCTCAAACTATATTTATCTTGTTACACATGTGCTGACATAGCAGACAAATGTCATGAAAAGAAACTTGAATAATCTGATAACTATAAGAATAGCTGCCAAGTAAACTTATGAAATATTAGACTTTTTTTTGTATGCCTTCATTTCTTTTATTGCCACTTTTCAAATGATATTATATATTGATTTTTACCTTTTAAATAAAGAAAATATCAGAAGATTTCACTGTGAAACATGTTTAGTGTGTCGTTTCCATCAAGCTGCAGTTGTGTAAACTGTGATAACTTGATATTCTATAAGTTTCTTACACTGTTTACACACTCAGCAGGGATGAAGTACAAACTGTTCCATACTTATGATTATGGGCGGAGCTATATGACATCACTGCAGGTGAGTAAGTAAAACTAAACCGATGAACAGGAAGCTTCACCAAACGGCAGCATTTCATTTCAGAAGAGGACTGCGACTGATAGAGGCAGCAGCAAAACTGTCATGTCACAAAAAAGGCCACATCCCACCATTGGTGAGGAGAAAGGAAAAAAGAAGAAACCAGAGGAAGAGAAAAAACTGCAAGATAAAGGTATGTTGAAAAAATAATG
This sequence comes from Rhinichthys osculus, assembly GCA_029959095.1. Classification (NCBI taxonomy): domain Eukaryota; kingdom Metazoa; phylum Chordata; class Actinopteri; order Cypriniformes; family Leuciscidae; genus Rhinichthys; species Rhinichthys osculus. Next base: position 3,743,533 of record JARWKJ010000021.1, on the reverse strand, counting down.
TTAAGTAAACTAGGTAATGTTGCGAGCTGACTTTAGTTGGCTAGTCTAGGTAGCATATCTTATTGTTTTAGGAAAGTTCATGTAGGGACAGTAGGGGTGTGCGATATCATGATTTTTGCTCGTGGACTATTAAAATGTCTCAACGATCAGCTTTTGAAGAAATATAGTATCGTGCTTCAGCGCACATTATATCAGTTGCAGTTCTGGCGCCTCCGTCCCATTACTGTACAACTCAACGTACATTCACATCACATGTAAAGACAGCTGGCGTTACACTCACGGGACACTGCACTTATTTGCAATCACAAAAGTTCATTATTTGCATGTGCTTTAAAGCCTTGCCGGTTAAACTTTTCATCTGCGTGCTGTTCTTACATGCTCTTTTTCTGAGCGTGCGCAGGCGTGCCTACCAAACGTCTATGAAGGTAAATTAGTAGCAATACTCGAGAGCACGTAGATGTGAATTTGAGAACTTGTACAATAAATATTCGTACTTGTATGTGAACATTTACACTCACAGCTCCGATGTGAAAACCTGTAAAATAAAAATCTGAAGTTGAATGTTGAAATTTGCACTCGCAGACAATAGTCACAAACCTGTATTCTGAATCTGAAGCTGCAGACAAGCAGTCACAAATGTGTAAAATGCCATTCACAAAGATACAACGACAGACACAAACGTGTAATACAAATTTGCACTTCTTCTAACATTCAAATTGGCACTTACAACTTCTCAAATCTGTCACTGCAAGTTCAAATTTCGCGCCTTGACTTTTGCTACTCTTTTCGCGATATATGAGGTGCAAAACTGATTTGTGCACTTGTAACTCAGTAGTGGAGAGAGAGAGGGGGCGGGAGCGGGGGTGTTCAAAGGAGCCGTTTTATTGGTTGGCGCCTAGCCAATGAAATGGGACTTCTATTGTACGCGATGCTGTCACGAAACCCGCCTCCTCGTGGATGTTCTGAAACGCTAACATGGCTTAATGCATTAGACTGATTTAAAAGAAATGAATGATATTATCAAACTTAGTAAACACCTTACTAATAATGCATACTACAGAAAAGCGGATGAGCACAGAATATGAACGCAATATGAATTGTATTACACGTTTGTGTCTGTCGTTGTATCTTTGTGAATGGCATTTTACACATTTGTGACTGCTTGTCTGCAGCTTCAGATTCAGAATACAGGTTTGTGACTATTGTCTGCGAGTGCAAATCTCAGCGTTCAAGTTCAGATTTTTATTTTACAGGTTTTCACATCGGAGCTGTGAGTGTAAATGTTCACATACAAGTACGAATATTTATTGCACAAGTTCTCAAATTCACATCTACGTGCTCTCGAGTATTGCTACTCTTTTACCTTCATTAACGTCTGTCAAACATTCAGGTTTAAAACAACTTGAGAGTAAGTAAATGATGACAGAATTTAAATTTTTGGGTGACCTATCCCTTTAATGTTAATAAATGTATTATTGTTATCTTGTTACAGGTCCATCTGATCTGTTAATTTTATGTCACTTTTTAAGTATTAAATATAATGTGTGTTTTGTACATTAAGATTTATTTTTTATACAAGTAGATACTGTTTAGCTTAAGTTAGCCTAATTTATTTCTAGTTGATTGTTCTGCACTTTTACATGTTGCAATTTGTTTTTTACTAAAAGCAGGTTAATGGGTTAACTTGTTTACTGTAAATGCATTGTCATCTAGTTTATTTAGCTACTTTTCAGTACACCACATTAACTCATTTAATCCCACTGGTAACAATTGTGACCACAGTTTGTTTCTCACATATTTTAGTGTGGTATAAAAAGCAACTCTTTTTATAAAGCACATGTTCATTTATCATGCAAATTTAAGATGTCAGGTCTACCATGATTAGGTAATTTGGTCATGTGACCACACATTTATTTCCTGGTATTTACATCTTAACACAGTGATGACGTCAAAGCTCAGAAATGACAGGCAAGTTTTCTAAGTATATTTTTTAATAGATCATACATTTTTGCACACATCATCATGAAAGAGTTACCTATACATATTGAAATTATATTAATACATGGTCTATTCTGTTGTCAGACTACAGATAAACTAAGACAGTTACAGTTGTGACCAGTAGCACGGGGAGTCTTTGTTCCCTACAGTATATGTCATTCTGTTATTCTTGTGAACTCTCTCAGACTGACATTAAAGGAGAACTCCGGCGCAAAATGAACCTTTGGTCTAATAAAACATTGGTACCTAGTCAACCGTTCTCTGAAATTTGTTTTCTTGATAATCGAATATAAAGAGTTTTATCTCTAAAAACTGTTTAGTGTATAACGCTAGTAATGGGGGCATTTAATAAGTAAAAAGAAATCGCTAGTTAATACCACTAACAAGGCTCATAATAGCCCCAAACGAACACAGTAACATAATGAGGGTCCCTACATGCAAAACGAAGCATTGAGAACTTTGTGGGCCCTATTTTAACGATCTGAAACGCAAGTGTCAAAGCGAAAGTAACTTTGTGGGCGGATCCCGGCGCTGTTGCTATTTTCCCGGCGGGATAAATGCCTCTTTCGCCTGAAAAAAAAAAGAGAGAAAAAAAAGTTATCTCTGGTTTAAACTTGCTTGCTCTGCACTTTCATGTGCGCTCAGTTCTCTCCGCATTGGATTGTGGGAAATAGTGCTTCAGCAAGTGTACACTCGAAATCAGAGAGGATTGTGGGTAAAAGTAGTGAACGAATGTAGGGAATGATGTCGATCTCTCAGAATATGGACACCACTACAAAATGGCCGACACCCTATATAGTGCACTATATAGTGGATAGGGAGCGGTTTCAGACACAGCTCTAGACTCCCTGTGTTCTACTACCGGTCGAATTTATAAAATAAAAATTTTTAAATCAGACCAAACACATTTTTATTTTTATTCAGGAGTTTATTTATCATGTATATACAAAACTATTGATAACAGTTACAGTAGCATTTTGATAAAAAATATAAATAAAAGTGCAAACAAGCAAGGACTGGTGGTTGGTGGACTCCCGCGGGACTACTAACATTTACGACTAGATTTGTTAGCCGAGTGCGGGCGCGGGCGGTAATGGGTTGCGGGAGAATAAAACGATTCGTGAGACTCTCTATCTAAATAAAACATCCAAAAACAAATATATTGCACTAAACCAATAAGAACGACTAAGCAAAATAACGATTTACAGTCACAAGCATAGGTAGAGTCTCTGTTTATAATGTGTTTTTGCAGCATTGTGCAATGTAGCCAATCGCAGACATATTTCTAAAACGCAATGGCCAATCATATGCATTTCAGATAAAATCCACTCACCGCTCAAAACGTTGGAGTTTTTGTTCAGTGATGAATTCTGCATGCTGGCAAATCCTCTGATTATACCAAACAAAGTGTTGGCATTAGGAAAGATTCATTGTGCAGTCGGCTTCATTGATAATAAAAGAGCTTCGTGAGATCGCGATGAACTGAGATGTGGGACATGACGTAGAGTTGATGAAGGGAGACAGGGCGGGCACTAGTGACTCACAGGGCGGGCCAAGTCCCCCAATGCCCGCCCATGGCGCCGGGACTGGTTCTACTACCGGTCACATTTGTGACCTGAAATAAAATGTCTCGGTTACGTATGTAACCCTCGTTCCCTGGAGGGAACAGAGAGAATAGGTATCTCGCTAGAGGGGCCAGTATACAGTGGTGCTCAGAATTAATGGTACCCCTGGTAAATATGATCAAAAATGGCTGTAAAAATTAATCTGCAATTAATCTTTTGATATATATATATTTTTAAAATCATTGAAGTAAAGGAATTGAAAGTGGGGGGTAAATCACATTATGAAATAAATGCTTTCTCCAAAACATGCTGACCATAATTATTGGCTACCTATTATTAAATACTTTTTGCAACCTCCGTTTTCCAAGATAACAGCTCTGAGTTTTCTTCTATAATGCCGGATGAGTTTGGAGAACAACTGACAAGAGATCAGAGACCATTCCTCCATACAGAATCTCTCAAGATCCTTCAGATTTACAAGTTCATGTTGGTGCTTCTTCTCTTCAGTTCACTCCACTCATCAGGACAGCGGACTGGGACGGTCATGGCAGAAGCTTCATTTTGTGCTCAGTTACCCATTTTTGTATTGATTTTGATGTTTGTTTTGGACCGTTGTCCTGATGAAAGATCCAACCACGGCCCATTATTAGATTTCTAGCAGAGGCTGTCAGGTTTTGATTTTTTTATCTGTTGGTATTTGCTAGATCCATGATGCCATGTATCTGAACAAGATGTCCAGGACCTCCAGCAAAAAAATAGGCCCACAATAAGATCCAGCAGTATATCTAACCGTAGGCATGGGCTAATTTTTATCCCTGTTTGTACCAAACACATCTGGTGGGTTTGCTGCCAAAAAGCTCTTTTTTTGTTTTTTTTTTGACCACAGAATCCAGTCCCTTTTGAATTTCCAGTCATGTCTGACAACTGAATTGAGTGTTTTGGCAGCGCAGCATTTTTTTCAGTTGAGACACATTGCTTGTTATGATACAGAATATCCGCAAAAGTGTTACTAGTATCTCATTTAACACATATTTTGTTTCTATGTTGATTTTATATTAAAATAGCGATACAATGTAATGTATTTTCTCTGGCTCTTGTTTTAAATTATTTTGTTCCGTTATTATGCTTGTTGTTGTCATCTGTTGAAGAATGTGGCGGTGGGTCGGTGTGGTATTAGTCCCGCCCAACTCGGCGACCAGTAAAAAACTCTGGGTGCTTCAGCGTGAAAAAAACATTCAGCGCCTCGTTACGCTCATGACGTTTTAAAAACCTAGCGCTCCCATTGAAAACAATTGGAAAAATACGCCAGCCACATGAAAAAAACTCTTTGGTGGCCACGCGGCCTAACTAAAATGAGCCGTTTTTAGCTGTAGTAGCTGAGCCGTTGACCTGGCCGCCTAGCGGGGTACAGCAGATTTGGCGACATGACATCCACGTTCCTTCCTTCAGGGAATGAGGGTTACATACGTAGCCGAGACGTTACCTATCAGTCGGTCACTCTCACATCAAGTCTGATGACCGACCAATAGTAGTCCCTACCAAAGCCCCACAGCTGCTGCTCCCATCCAGTGCCTTGTTTAAGCCTCCTACACCCTCTTACCTGATGGGACAGGGCTAATAATGCAAAATACACAGATAATGTCCATCACTGCTGTTCCGCATAACCAACTCAGTGAGACTATTGGAAAACATTGGGAAAGCGTGCCCTTTCCACTGGAAAAGAAACGCTGCGGAAGCCACATCCTTCCCCCGAAGGACTTGAGAAGGACTAAACGCGTAGGGTTGTACTACATGGAAGATACTGGGTGACTTCAACCACATAAGAGATGGGTTCTCCCAAGGAAAAGAGACCGGCGTCCGTTCAGGAGCAAACATGGAAAAATAGACGTATGGGATCCCCTCAGAGTAACACATTATGTCACCCAGCCTAGATCTGGTTCTCAAGGATACAGCGGAATATAGGCCTGGCGCTGGATGCTCCACCACGTCTGGTACCAAGGCTGATGGAGGACTCAACAGGTTTAAAATCTGGAGAATATAAGGACAAATGTTAAGGCGCAGCAAGCAGACAAGAGACGGGCCTGCCCTCTCTGTGCTTCTACCTGTTTGAAGTGAGAACACAGGAGGGTACTGGCTCTACACGTAGCCTATAGAATCTAGCGAACGTGTTAGGTGTCGCCCAGCCCGCAGCTCTGCAAATATGTCAGCAAGGTGCCACGTGCCAGCGCCTAGGAGGATGCAACACTTCTTGTAGAGTGAGCTCACAATCTTAACAAGCAAGGCACACTTTGTGCTTGCTAAGCCAAGGCGATAGCATCCACTATACAGTGGGCCATCTTCTGCTTGGAGACAACCTTTCCCTTTTGCTGGCCTCTGTAACAGACAAAGAGCTGGTCTGAGGTCCTAAGGCTTTTGAGTTCGGTCCACGTACCATCGCAGAGCACAGAGGGGACAGAGTGATTGATTGATTAACCCTCTTGATGAAAGCCATTGCAACCAGCAGTAAAGCCTTCATAGAGAGAATGCTGACTGCAAAGGCTTGAAGTGAGCATTCTGAAGTGCTCGAAGCACCAGAGTGAGGTCCTAATAGGGCCAAGGGGGTAATCCATCGACCGGAAGTTGAAGCCGGCCGGGTGCCGCCATCTTGTAGCAGAACTTCACTTGCGTTAGCATTTCCATTGACTCCCATTCATTTTGGCGTCACTTTGACAGCGAATAACTTTACATCTGAGGCGTTTAAAGACTCCATTTGTCCATTATTTATTTCTAAAGAAACACGACAATGTATAAAGGGCTCCATTACCTTCTATGTTACATTATGGCCCCGTAGAAACAGTTTTTGTAGAAATAGGCTAACGATTGCGTCATAACCACTCGACTCTCTGTCGCGCTGTACAGAAATTACCATACAGACAGGAGGAGAAGCTCGCAGGCAATCGGGGGGACGTCCCGTCAAGGGAGAAGCCCATAGATAATGAGTCCATAAAAGCTATACTATACAAATTAATAATTAATCAGAATACTTACTCCTGCTCACTCATGCCAAAGAACTCTTTGCTCAAGTTCCCCCTCTCTGCAAGATTAACGTTGGCAATTTTCACGCACAGCTACTAGAAGATTTACGTCTGTCAGACAGGTTGCTCACGTCATCAAGCTTAGTTTGAGTCGGTTTGAGTCTGCGCGTCAGGAACGGAAGTGCTCAAAAATCGCTAAAAATGGGCTTCAACTGTCTCAACTGAGTTCCAATGAGATGCTCTGTCCACTTCTTATACTGTCTATGAATAGGGCATGGAAGGAGGCCGATGAGGATTTAACCGTCTCGCCCCCTAAGGATCCTGATCAGGTTGTGCTTCCCAACTGACTTGCCTCCTATGGAGTCGGGATAAGCAGATATGGTGGCAGCATACTTTGAGGGTGGAGGGAGACAGCCTTCTCTCCAACCCTTGCTGCAGAAAGGAAAGCACGGCACTGATTAAACAGGGTCTGTGAAAGTAGGCTCGCTGTGGGAAACACATATTTGCCAGTGCCAGAATCATCCGTGTAAACCACAGCATGTCTGATCACTTGTTCTAGGGGAACTCCTGCCTGAAGAAACAGAGGATTTGACCACGGGCTGAAGGTTTGGCAGCACGCCGATGTGATTGGGACTTGGCCGGAAGCCAGTGCTGAAACAGTCTCATATTAAGCACTGCCATATGCCCCTGGAGCCTCAGAAAATATTTCTGTGGCACCACCGTCCTCCCTTTGAACGTAATCAAACAGTTTATTACCAACCAAGCACATTCCTCTATGAGGCGTGTTTTCTGTTTGAACGAATCCAACTCCATACTAAGAAAAGAGATCCTCTGCACAGGGGAGAGTTTGCGAACTGTATCGCATAGCCGAGCCTGATGGTCCGAATGAGGATGAGAGTGGTAAGGATCGGCGTTCGTAGATCGACTGGTAGAGACTGTTTTTCAAAGATGGCTTCTGCCTGTATACGCGAAGTTGACTGTATGTATAAAATATCTTCTTATTAAACTGTCTGGACACTGACAAAGTTCTCAATGCTTCGGTTTGAAGGTAGGGACCCTCATTATGCTACCGTACTAGTGTGGGGCTATTTTGAGCCTTGTTAGTGGTATTAACAAGCGATTTTTATTTGTCATTACTCTATGCCCAATATACTAGCGTTATACTAGCTTTATAGGCTAAACTGTTTTTAGAGTTATGACTATTTACATTCGATAATCATGAAAACAAATCTCAGAAAACGGTTGACAGGTAACAATGTGTAATTAGACCAAAGGTTCATTTTGCGCCGGAGTTCTCCTTTAAGTATAAGGCCAGAAGTCTCAGACTGGCAGTTAGAGGCGGAGCTTATAGGCTCAGTGAGGTCAGAATTAGTGGTGGAGAAACTTCCTGTCAGAAACTGCTGTCAAGTATGCCTGTTTAAAGCACGTATGGCTGCTTTGACTGCTAGACAGTGGTTCACAGTTAACGACTTAAATGCAGTTGGCCCAGCCCATTTCGGCGGCCTGAAAAGCCATTTGTCTTCATTGCACATGAACCAATCAGGCTTCAGTATTCTGAGAAAACTTAACTATTCGGTATAGTGTATGTATGTGTGTGTGTGTATATATATATATATATATATATAACTGTATCGAAATGGAACTATTATTATGAAAGTTGCTCTTTTCAGCAATGTAGATGTTAAATTGTCATTGTTTTTTCAGCCATGGCGTCCTCCAGTGATCCTACAGTTTTGTGTGACTCCTGTGATGAAAGAAAGCAGAAAGCTGTAAAGACCTGCCTGATGTGTCACATCTCTTACTGTAAGACTCATCTGGAGAAACATAACAGCATCCCACGTCAAAAGAAACACAAACTGATCAATGCTGTGAAAAATCTGGAGGATTATATATGCCAGAAACACGAGAGACCTCTGGAGCTGTTCTGTAGAGATGATCAGACGTGTGTTTGTCTGTCCTGCATTGAAGGAGAACACAGGACTCACAACACTGTTCCTATAGAGGAGGAGAGCAGAAAGAAGAAGGTACAAATTAAAAACTAAACACTTTAACCATAATAAGCTTTATAGCCTTATAAGGAAGACACATTGGCTCTTCCTAGTTATTTTTGAACAGCAAGTGTAACTTTTGTTTTTTAATAGTGTTATAAAACTGAATTCCCTAAAGCACACTGTAAAAATTTTAAATTTCTCTATTTCAGTATCATTTGAATGAACAAATACTGAATTTTTGGAACTTAACTACAGTATAAATCTACACTTCTATAAATTTAAACATTTCTGCCATCTGGTGAAAAAAGAACAACAAGACTTTGTCAGGTCAAAATCATGTTATGACAATAATGGCCAGTAGATGGCTGAAGTGTTTCATTCAACTATACATGCTGTGAAAGAAAGTTTGGATGTTTATTTGGACTTTATCCAACTTTTACAAATATCTTCTGTGAAAGTCTCAGGACCGAAAAATGTTTGTCTAATTATTGCATTTGGTCTGATATGATGTCGTTAACCACTAAGATGCCAAATGCTCGAATCGACATCAACGGTAGGTCCGCCAAAGTGGAAGCCAGTCTCAAACGCCTAAGGACCAGCTTTGTAGCTTTAGGTGGGGGGTCGATGTCGGCTGGAGACTCTGGATTTGAGACCACTGGATTCAGAAGCTCTGTGAGCACTGTTGGTCACCAGCTCTTGATGCACACTACCCCCCACAAAAAATAAAAGATTTTAGGGGAAGGAGAACCACTCAGCTGCAATGACAAATCAATATAATGTGCCAAAGTCCAGTCTGGGTCATGTAGCAGCATAATTACATTGAGTGGCTCAGACAACCCGCTGCCAAAAAAGATCAAATGGGGAGTTTTGTCCATGTTGGTTATGTGAGCCAACTCAATGTCCAGTACATGGTCCTTGATGCTGTGCTCTCCTTGTCGGAGATGCATAATTTTCACTGCTGGATCCATTTAGTAGTCTTCTGTCACAAACTGCTCCGAGACTTGGGTTGATGATCCAAATGCAGCTTTATTGGGACAATCTAGAATCATAATCCATAAAACAGGCATTGGGTCAAAACCATAGAGCAAACAAACCAAACGTACGATAGAGTCCAAAAACACAGGCAAACAAGGATATCCAAGACAAGGGAAACCAGGTTACAGGAGCTCAAAATAGCAGTGTAACACAAAACAAGACTATGCAAAGTGAGAATGAAAATACAGGGCTTAGATAGGCAGACTTTAACCAGGGTAATCACACACAGCTAAACAAAATTACACAATCATGAACAGTCAATGGATACTGGGAAGTGAAGTTCATAATGGAAAAGCCCAGCAGTCAGGAGGAGTGCCCTCTGCTGGAGATTAAGGGCACTCCAGCTGGTGGATGTGACAGTCGTAACCGTAATTAAGCCGTGACGTTCTCCCTGGAGCGGTTCACGTCCTCAGACTCTGATTTATGCGTTTCTATGTCAACAGTATAAATGCCAAAATTAATCTGCAGCAGTCAAGTTGAACAAGTAAGAGCTCTGAAAGTTATTTAAAGGTTCTCTAAGCGATCCTGGGTGACGTCACTTCTTGTTGACGTTCGAACTATTGTCAAACAAAACGGAGGCTAGCTAGACCCTCCCTCCTCCTCATCTGCACACTAAAGGCCAATTTATACTTCTGCGTCGAGTGTACGCCGTAGTGTACGGCGTACGCTACGCACGTAGGCGACGCCGTCATGAGCATTTATACTTCTGCGTTTAGGTCTGCGTTGCTCTGCAGTACAGCGCCGAAACGCTAGTTGGCGGCGGAGGGTTTTAATGTTCCACTGTGTTTAGATTCCTCGCGGCAAGAAGAAGAAGATTCCTCGCGGCTGTTTTGAGTTTAGGTTACTACAAGCAATGTCGACTGAAAGAGAGCAGATCATGTTGGAGTTGGAGCTTATCGAGGTGGAAAAGGTAATTTTTTAGTTTTTTTTTAACAGTTTCGCTGTACTTAGAATTTAAAAATGGCGGGCGGTGCAGAAGAACACGCCGGAAATACATAGGAGGAAACGCGATGCTCCCAAGCCGACCAATCACAGATCTTGCGGTCCGCGTCGTCGCGACGTGTAGTTACATTTTTGAGGAGGTGCGCGTCAGGTTACGGCGAAGGGTACGGCGTATGGTACGCGTCTGTGCGTATGCTACGCCGTATCTACTGCGCGCACCCGACGCAGAAGTATAAATTGGCCTTAACCCGCCAAACCACACACCCAAACCCTTCTTGTCAGTCATTGGCTGGAACAGTTTGTTATGTTTCGTGGTGCGTATTAGCCCATTTTGTTTTTGTTGCTGTTTGTGGAGCCTGGGCTGTCTACAGAGATTGCGTTTCTTTACAGTGTGTTCAGGGGACAGGCAGCCAGCGGTTAGTGAGGAGATGTTTGCTGTATGTGACAAAAATGTTTTGGCCTAAAAAACGCGTGACATCGCTTAGAGCACCTTTAAATTCACTATTATTGTAATGTGATGTGCTTTGAGACCTAAGGTAATTTAACGCAGTATTTCATCTGATGCATTGGAGACACATGAGGGTGGGATCTCATGCTTTCAAAGCTAGCTTGCTAATGCTAGCCACTCTGAAATTGCCTGTCCTACCTTTAAACTGCAAATAGTTTTTTTTTTTTTTACTTTTAAGAAGAAAAAAAATGTATCCTCAAAAACGTACTAAACGCCACAGAATTTTGAATTAATTTTGTCTTTTAATACAAATTTTGTCAAAGGATGAAGTTATCTGTTTCTCTGTATGTAGACTGACGTTCATCAGATGATCCAGGACAGAATGAAGAAGATTAAAGAGATCCAGCACTCAGTAGAGCTGAGAAAGGTGAGTGGAGGTTAAAACGTAAAATTGATAATGCATTATAATATTTCAATCAGCTTCATAAAGGTTCTCAATTAAATGGATAAAACGTAATAGATGAATCTTCTAATCGTTCTCATTTATCAGAAAAACACAGAGAAAAATAAATCCCCCAGTGATAAGATTTTCAATGTTCTGATCAGCCACATTGAGAAATGTCGGTCTGATCGGTGGAAGGTGATGGAGGAACAGCAGAAAGCAGCAGAGAAACGGGCTGAAGATCTCATTAAAGAGCTGCAGCAGGAAATCACTGAGCTGGAGCAGCTCTCACACACTGACGATCATCTCCATCTCATACAGGTCTGTCAACATCTCTCATCAGTCATCATGTACAATAACACAGGACAATCTCTCTATTCACAAACCTGATGAGCTGCTTGACCATTGTATTTGTACAAGTCTTTTAGAAATTGTACAAAAGAAACTGAAACAGTAATTGTAGTAGACTGAGTACAATTCTAGCTGTTCCAGTTGTTCCCGCCAGGGGGTGAATATGCTTGTGTTGTGTGGGAATTACCTGTTGCAGTGGAATGTTCTGTCCTGTTGGATAGTCAGGTCATGCTGGTGTAATCCTATAAAATAAGCAGTTATTAGTAAACCGACCATCCTACATTCCTCTCTCTTGTGTGGTCTGTTGACTCTTTTCCAAGAAAAGATGTTTCTGATTGTCGTGGATTCGCCTTCAAAGTGGATGGATGCATACTCAACAACTACCGCCACCTCTCAAATCACTATAGAAAAGCTCAGGCTAAGTTTTGGCGTATTCGGCATGCCACGGATGTTGGTATTAGACAATGGACCTGCCCTGGACAGCACCCTTCCAACCCCCCTCAAATGGGTTCACGAAAAGAGTTGTGCTACCTTCAAAGCTGGTCTCAAGAAAATAAAGGCAGAAACATTGGAGACAAGAGTGTGTAGATTCCTGTTCAGTTATAGGATTACACCACAAACTACAACTGGTTTGTCCCCTACCGAAATTATGATGTCCAGACGTTTAAGATCAACTTTTGATTTGCTTCTACCGGACCTGGCAGCCAAAGTGCAAAAGAAACCACTCAAACAGAAAGAAGACCATGATAGCAGTGTTGACCTGCAGACTTTTTCAGTGGGTGATCATGTGTATGTGAGAAATTATAGCTACGGGCCACAAAAATGAATTCCTACTGTGGATGAAAGTTTTACCGGTCCGCTGTATTATTCTGCCTTGACAGTAACAGGACAGACCTGGAAAGGCATGTTCATCAGGTTCGCAGGAGACACACTCACTGTTCCGGATTCTGCGATTTTTTTTTTTTTTTATTCAGGATGCACCATGTATTAAAGAGGAAATCGGACAGCCTGTGAGCAGTGTACCGGTAGAGCCAGGGGAACAGAAAGAACTGTAACCAGTGTCACAAGAAGAGCCTAAGGCTGATAATGAACAATTTTGAAAGTCGTGAGGAGCAGATGGGAGGAGGTCAGCCAGAGAAAAACGGGAACCAAGATATCTGAAAGATTTTGTTAGATAATTCAGCACGATTTTGTTTTAATTTATTTTCTGATAAAGAAAAAAAAAGAAAAGAAAAAAGAATTGACAGTTGATGTGTTGGGGAATGTTTTCGCTTTAAGGGGTAGAGATGTAGTAGATTGAGTAAAATTCTTGCCGTTCCAGTTGTTACCCTTAGGGAGTGTACACTCACCTAAAGGATTATTAGGAACACCATACTAATACTGTGTTTGACCCCCTTTCACCTTCAGAACGGCCTAAATTCTACGTGGCATTGATTCAACAAGGTGCTGAAAGCATTCTTTAGAAATGTTGGCCCATATTGATAGGATAGCATCTTGCAGTTGATGGAGATTTGTGGGATGCACATCCAGGGCACGAAGCTCCCGTTCCACCACATCCCAAAGATGCTCTATTGGGTTGAGATCTGGTGACTGTGGGGGCCATTTTAGTACAGTGAACTCATTGTCATGTTCAAGAAACCAATTTGAAATGATTCGAGCTTTGTGACATGGTGCATTATCCTGCTGGAAGTAGCCATCAGGGGATGGGTACATGGTGGTCATAAAGGGATGGACATGGTCAGAAACAATGCTCAGGTAGACCGTGGCATTTAAACGATGCCCAATTGGCACTAAGGGGCCTAAAGTGTGCCAAGAAAACATCCCCCACACCATTACACCACCACCACCAGCCTGCACAGTGGTAACAAGGCATGATGGATCCATGTTCTCATTCTGTTGACGCCAAATTCTGACTCTACCATCTGAATGTCTCAACAGAAATCGAGACTCATCAGACCAGGCAACATTTTTCCAGTCTTCAACTGTCCAATTTTAGTGAGCTCTTGCAAATTGTAGCCTCTTTTTCCTATTTGTAGTGGAGATGAGTGGTACCCGGTGGGGTCTTCTGCTGTTGTAGCCCATCCGCCTCAAGGTTGTGCGTGTTGTCGCTTCACAAATGCTTTGCTGCATACCTCGGTTGTAACGAGTGATTATTTCATTCAAAGTTGCTCTTCTATCAGCTTGAATCAGTCGGCCCATTCTCCTCTGACCTCTAGCATCAACAAGGCATTTTCGCCCACAGGACTGCCGCATACTGGATCATGTTTTTCCCTTTTCACACCATTCTTTGTAAACCCTAGAAATGGTTGTGCATGAAAATCCCAGTAACTGAGCAGATTGTGAAATACTCAGAGCGGCTCGTCTGGCACCAACAACCATGCCACGCTCAAAATTGCTTAAATCACCTTTCTTTCCCATTCTGACATTCAGTTTGGAGTTCAGGAGATTGTCTTGACCAGGACCACACCCCTAAATGCATTGAAGCATGCATTGCTTGTGTTGTGTGGGATTTACCTGTTGCAGTTGAATGTTCTGTCCTGTTGGATAGTCAGGTCATGCTGGTGTAATCTTGTTAAATAAGCACAGTTACTCCTGTATTCCTCTCTCTTGTTTATTTATACTAAGTTACCACAGTAGTAAAGTCCAATTTGAAAAATCAATTAACTGTGTTAGAAAGGTACTGTGTAAAATATACTAACTTTAAAAAATAAATTAATAACATATTTAACAGTCTTCTCTCTCCTGCTGTAGATGAGCTCATCCTTGGACAGTCGTTCCCACACCAAGAACTGGACTGAGATCAGGATTAACTCTGATGTGAATGTGAATTCTCTGTATAGAGCTCTGACTCAACAGAAGAAAACTATAGAGACAATAATGGAACAACTCAATCCAACTGGTATGTGAATATCAAATTCAGTAGATTTTTGCCAGTAACAAAGAAATAAATTTTTTCAAGGAATATTGTGGGTTAAAGCTCCTGTAGGTAATTTTTGAAAACATGTATTTGCTAAAACTGTCATTATGTCCTGACAGTAGAATATGAGACAGATAATCTGTGTAAAAATCAAGCTCATCTGGCTCCTCCTAGTGGTCCTATTGCCATTTGCAAGAAATACACGCCCCTGGTCAGAAACAACCAATCAGAGCCAGGAGGACTGCACTGTCAATCACGCTCGTGTACGCGCTGAACACCCCTCTCTTGCACAGCGCGAGCGCCGGAGCGCGAGCCGTCGTTCAAACTCAAGATTGCCGGCGTGCTGCAGCTGTGCTTATCCGAAGCTCTGCTTCAAGTCGATAACAGCCATTTGAGCTTCCCCGCTTCCCGAAAAACACCAACCTTCGTGCGCAGTGGCTGCACAAAATAGACATTTTGGGCAACGCGCAAAAAAAAAAAAGTAAAAATAGTAAGTATGTGTTTGTGGTACAGCCGCGGATCAGTTATTCACTGCAAACGCATCATATGTGAAAGCACTATAGCCAGACTGATCTCATGAAATGGCGTATGTATGACACGCCAATTCGTATTTCCATTTTTGGCGTGCTATTAACACGCATAATCGCTTTTCAGCGTGTTTATCAACGCCTTTGACTTAACGTTATATTACTGTATTATGTATATATAAATATATGACCTACCCCAACCCCGTCCCTAAACCTACCCGTCACTGGGGTTAATACCATTTATGAGTCTTCTCCTACCATCCTAGGAAAAGAAATATCGCTCCACAGATGTAGATATAGATTTTGCTTCGTTTCGCTCGGACATTTAACGGCGTAGACATACACGCGGAATCACTCGGACATTTAATGGCGTAGACATACACACAAAAGATTTCGGCGTGGACATACACGCGGATAGCTCAAAATGCGTATAGATAACACGCCACTTGAATTGAAAGTGGCGTGTATGTTTACGCAAAGTCATGATGTCATGTTGCTATAGCACGCGTTGCTCCTGCACCGCAACACGCACTGCAAACGGGGTATGTGTGAAACGGGCGTTAGATGATAGATCCACCTACAGTTCTTAGAAACTTAGATGTGTTTAACAACTCTTTTTTTCGTACAACAGCAGCACTCATCTTGTTTGTTTATAGCGGATGCGGATGAACAGCCATAAACCGAAAACTGATATGCCGACTTCTGACAATAGCGGAAGTTCGAAACTACGCTTGTGCACTTAGCCTATTGTAAATAGTAAAGACGATTACATTGGCATACATACAGGCACGTGCAAGTCTGTTATTATTAATGCATAAACAAGCAGTGTTTTTGTAACATAGGCGCTGTGTGTGTATACCTCACTGCAGTCTTTAGCGTCCTTATTAGCGCGCCCGGCTTCTTTATCAAGACTCTGGTACGAATCCCGCTCATTCTACTGACAATAAGTAACTTGGCAACTACAAGTCAACTTATTCCCCCAACCCGAACCCTAGCACCTAACCATAACCTAACAGTCTATTGACAGTTTACTACAGCCTACTAATACTCTAATGAGAGTTAGTTGACATTTAGTTGAAAAGTTACTTATAGTTATAGTAGAATGTCTAAAGTGGACTATCGAAATAAAGTGTAACCAAAACATATATCAAAATCTTGTACTGTATCCTAAAATGTAATGGTAGGCAGCCTAAAGAAGATAAGAAGGGAGTGGTCCGTTTTCCCACCATTCATCAACAACCTGGCGGCAGCATTTTGTACAAGCTGCAAGCGAGCAATGTGTGTTTGACAGGTCCCAACATAAAGTGCGCTACAGTAGTCAAGACGTGAAAAAATATAAGCATGGACAACTTTTTTCAGGTTGCTGGCTGAAAGTATTGGTTTCAGTTTGGCTATTGCTCTCAAATAAAAGAAGCAATTTCGAGCCACTGTCCTTATCTGTCGATCAAAAATGATGGATGAGTCAATGGTTGATTAAATCCAATTGAAGCTCAGTTTGTAAAGGATCACACTGTTTAAAAAATGTCATTATACACAACTAACCCTCTCTATGTAAAGTTCTGTCCATGTAAACTCATGTTAAAGCAGTATTACTTTAACGACAAGAAAAGGATGTAACTTTGTGTAAAAACTTTAAAAATACATAATGTCTAAAAAAAAAGTTTCCCACCTCACAATGACAATTTAGACACTTTACAGCTCAAATAACACATTTGTACTGAATGATTAATATAACAGTTTTCATAAAATGTACAAGCTTCACATTCTATTAAATCCTCAATGTTTGTTTCATAGACCTCCATTACAGTATGTTTACTGTAAACACATTCTGCATTTTATTTTACAAACTGGGGGACGAGCAGCATTTACATGCCACTGATGCTGCCGATAGAGAGAAACTCACTGTTAACCTGAAATTACTGCTATAAATAATTCATCATTATATTGTCATCTGTGTCCACAGGGTTGAAGTTTGTACAGAACTATGCAGGTATAGTGTGACTGACACCATTTTCTTCAATACACAAAACAATACTGTTAATAATCTGTATTTTATACTCTACAGCTGAAAACATTTATGAAAATAAGTTTTATATTTGTAAATAAGTTGATTGATAATGTCTGATCTCTCTCAGTGGATGTAACTCTGGATCCTGATACAGCGAATACACATCTCATCCTGTCTGATGATGGAAAACAAGTCAGTCATGGAGACATTGAGCAGGACGTCCCAGAAAACCCAAAGAGATTTGATGTGGTTTGCTGTCTTCTGGCAAAGCAGGGATTCAGTTCAGGGAGATTTTACTATGAGGTGCAGGTGAAGGGAAAGACTGGGTGGGATTTAGGAGTGGCCAGAGAATCCATTAACAGGAAGGAGGGGGCGATCACACTGAGTCCTGATAATGGAGTCTGGACTGTGATTCTGAGGAATGAGGATCAATATGATGCTTGTGAAAGTCCATCTGTCTCTTTATCTCTGAGAGTGAAACCTGAGAAGGTTGGTGTGTTTGTGGATTATGAGGAGGGTCTGGTCTCTTTTTATGACGTGAAGTCCATATCTCATATCTACTCTTTCACTGGGCAGACTTTCACTGAGAAACTCTATCCATATTTCCACCCAGGCGATAATGATGCAGGTAAAAACTCAAACCCACTGACCATCACTCCTGTCCTTTAAAATTAAAAACAAATCTGAAAAGATTGCTGTTTATATACACTCACCTAAAGGATTATTGACCCGGTGGGGTCTTCTGCTGTTGTAGCCCATCAAGGTTGTGCGTGTTGTGGCTTCACAAATGCTTTGCTGCATACCTCGGTTGTAACGAGTGGTTATTTCAGTCAAAGTTGCTCTTCTATCAGCTTGAATCAGTCGGCCCATTCTCCTCTGACCTCTAGCATCAACAAAGCATTTTCGCCCACAGGACTGCCGCATACTGGATCATGTTTTTCCCTTTTCACACCATTCTTTTTAGACCCTAGAAATGGTTGTAGCATTAATAGAACAGGTATGAATTCGCTTCAGTCCTTCTTCCCAAATCTCGTTTGAGATATTAATTCCAGTGTCATTCCCATGCTACTTTGAGGTGATCTGAAGACACTGAAAAATGAGAAACAAACAAGAAAACAAACCGTGTTACTAACTGTTTGGCCATAGGGGGTTGACCCAAAAGATAATGATCCTGAGGCAGTTGCTGAAACTCAGTAAAAGAATGTTTAATGTACTGGCGCACCTGTAAATATTGAAAAAACTGTGATTGGGAAAGATCACAGGTTTTATACAAGTGCTCGAAAGTGGCACATTTTCCATCTATATAGAAGTACTTAACCATGGTAAGTCCTTTGCCTCTCCACAGTGAAAATACCTGATCTGATTGGCCAGGCAAAAAAATATGATTATCAGTAATGGGCTGGAGCACTGAGGGACGTGTAATATTCAAAACAGTCTTCAGTTGATTTAAAATTCTAATGGAATGGAGCACAACTACATTTTTACATTGTGACATATTTAAAGATACAGGGTTCGTGAAAAGAATAGCAGCAAGGGAGCTACCAACAACTGACCAAGCCTCCGTGTACAGCACTTGGGTTGGGTGTCCATCAAGTTATTATCGGCATCTTGATCACTAATCCGCCAGAACATCATAGCCCTGGCATTAGCAGCCCAATAATAATGACGGAAAACAGGAAGCGCTAGACCACCCAACGGTTTCAGCTTCTGCAAATGGGTCTTCGTTAAGCATCGTTCCAACGAATATTCGCAAACAGCATCGCAAAGTTGTGTGGTTAACGACAGATCTCGAGCTGTGGTTAGAAGCAGTTTCTAGATTGCATGACATGTGGACTTAATAAATCCTGATCTTGAGCAAAATAAGCAAGCTGTCATTCAGTGCAACTGTGTCTTTTATTCAGAATACACACAAATGTCATTTACGTCTTTGAGTTTGTCAAGAGATTTAAAGCGTTCTTGAAGAGTGTGCATGTGCGAACGAGCTTCTAGTGTGTAAGAACGAGTCTATGATTGAATCTGGAAATAAAGCGAAATAACTGAGAAAAAGAGAAATAGTCATCAGATGCCATGTCTGTAATTTATATCAAAACATCTAGCATTAAATCGATCTCAAAAAGATTAATTAAAATAAGTGATTAGTCCACCATGTGCGTGACTTCATAAGCCAACGTGGTTGAACACCACTTTGTGACAATATGGTTTCGGGAAACAGTCGTGACTAGCTATGATTTGTTTCAACGATGCGTCCTATGATAGTGAAGCATCGAGTTACGACGTTGTACGGGAAACACACCCCAGAAAGATGACATCACGGTTTACTCCAGAGCGGCTATATACATATAAATTAACTAAATTAAAATAAAAAAAATTCACCGAACTTCAAAAGACAACTGAAAACTGATCTCTTCCGTGAGCACTTAACATAAAAATAAAAAAAATTCTTTCCTTTTCCTTTAAATCCTCGCTCGTCTGGCTTTTGCTACTCTGAGCAATGTCTGAACTTTGTATTTTGAGCACTTCTTGCATTGTTTTTGCCTCTTCACGATGACTCGCTTGGTTTAGTCCTCAGTTGTAATTCACTTTGGATAAAAGCGTCTGCTAAATGATTAAATGTAATTTAATTAAGCTGAACTGTGAATTAAAGCACCTCTAATAATGCACCACAACTAAACAAATATGCTGTATACTTGCTTAATATACTTCCTGAATCCAGCTATAAATAGACATAAATAGATATAAATACAATGATTTCCATGTATAACATGTATATTCCGTTCTGTTTTGGTTTTGCTTTCACACTGTTTGCTCTGTTCCCTGTGTTCTGTTTGCCTGTGTTCATAATTAGTTCACGGATACTCATTCACTCTCCTGTTAATCATTGATTATTAGATTCTGTTCAAGCTCAAGGACACGTCACAATAACAGTGAGGAACAAACAGTCAGTTCAAACATAATAAATGGACAGTAGACATTTGCCCAGTCCAAGACATGAGCAATTGCAGTTGCATATTGTATTCAATTGAATAGAAACAAATATGAATTATATGATCAATAAGTTATGACATGTTTTTACATTGCTTTAACTCATTAAAATAAGTTTTTATTTAGAATTATACAAGATTCAACTCATTTTAAGTCAGTTTGATGTAATTTAGGTTGAAATGACTTAAATATCCAAGTTGTATTGAACTTAAAAATTTATGGCAGCAAATTATTTTTTACATATTCCTGTGTTTTGAGTAATTTTGAATTATGAAATAAAGACTAATTTTGAATTATGAAATAAAGACTATTTGAGTATTCTCCTTCGTTGTGCGATTTGACCAGCTTTAAATGTGAAAGTATGTTTCCAGAACTCAAATGTTAGATTAAAGCTGGAATTTGACAGTACATTAAAGTCCATCATGTCAAATATTTAAACGCCTTATGCAACCAACATCTCAATAAAATTTCACTTTATTTGCTTGTCTTTTATTGCTTTGGCATGCAGCTTAGTAAAAAAAAAAAAATGCCATGTCACTTTGCTCAACACATCCGAGTACAAAGGTCAAAGGTCTGCCTGTTTGACCTCTCAGGTTAAATAACCACAGATCCATGTGTTTTTATGTAAAGTTTAATAATAATAAAAAACAGACTAATAAATAGGTTTTAGTACTGCTTCATTAATTTCTTGTAACACAGAAGTGCGTTATGCCCTATTTTACATGTGGACGTGGCACATCTGGTCTGGTTCACCCTGGATATTTTACCCACTGTGCTTAAGATTACCAATACAATAATATTTACCTATTACTAGGTAAGAATCATCGCTAGTAGAACAAAACACAAAATATTATCCCGACAGCACTGTTAAAATTCTTCCAGTGTCTTATTCCAGGAATGTCCATTTGTTCACATCAGTTTGTAATGGTCTAAATGCTTCTCGACACACTATTTGCTGTAAACCTGCAGCTGTGTGTCATTACATAATCACTGTGCTTTATTAATTTGCATGTTGTCATAAAAAAAAAAAAACACATTACATTTTGAAAGCAATGATGTCAGTAAAACCATTTTAAAAATGAAACCATTAAGGTCCATCCAGTTTCATTATTACTTTAAGAGGAGCTGGAAAATTACAGTGTCCTGTATATTCACAGTATATGGATGAGTTATTATTTATATTTTATAAAACCGTCTTAATTCATCTTTTTCTCCTCGAGTCCATTAGAGGTTTGGTGCTTTGGAGTTGTGCTTTTTCCTGAAATGGCTGGGATCACTTTGTCAAAAAGAAGCAGAGAGCCTGTCATACCTGGAATGAGTGGAGAACCAGCATGAACCTCTGAATATACTGGTGAAACACGGAGAACTGCACATTTCTCGCTGTTATTAACAAATGTACTATATGAGTGAACATCCATGGGCTGTATCTGAGATGTGTGTTGTAGGTTTAGTTTGTGAGTATATAAACATTTAGAAAGTATTCTCAAACCTTCTGCTGCAGTTTTAGTTTTTCATGAGTATCATGCAAATGTGTTTTTATTCTGGATATATTTTGGTCACACTTTACAATAAGGTTAATTAGTTAACATTAGTTAATGTATTAACTAACACGGACTAACCATGAGCAATACATTTGTTACAGTATTTTTTTCATCTTTGTTAAATGTTAGTTAATAAAAATACAGTTGTTCATTGTTTGTTCGTGTTAGTTTAGAGTGCATAAACTAATGTTAACAAATACATCCTTTGATTTTAATAACATATTAGTAAATGTTAAAATTATTATTATTAACTAAGATTAATAAATACTGAAGAAGTATTGTTCATTTAGTTCATGTTAACTAAGGTAGTTAACTAATGAACCTTATTGTAAAGTGTTACACATTTTATTGTTTTGTCTTATTATGTGTTATTACTTGTGAAGTGTTTGACAGGATACTTTTTTCTACCAAATCACAGCAATATTTTTTTTTTTATGGATCAGGCCTTTAAAGGTCAAAGTATGTAATGTTGTAATCATGCTCACCTAATATTGGTCCCATCCAGTACACAAAACCATACTCTGCTAAAGTGTTTCCAGGACAGTGGAAGAGTATTGAGAATGCCAGTGCTGGGTTGAACACAGCTCCGGTGAGATGTCCACCTTTAAAACACACAGTAGCTTCCTGAACACAGTTGCACTGCAATTATAGCATATGAATGTTACTGAAATATCAATAGACAAGATCTGCATGCTTTAAAGAACAGACAGACAGACAGACAGATAGATAGATAGATAGATAGATAGATAGATAGATAGATAGATAGATAGATAGATAGATAGATAACTTTGATTTGACAATAAAAAAACTGTCTGGTGGTCCTGAATAGTATCGTGGAATGTTAGATTAGTGCACACACCTGCATAGACTAACATGGTGATGACAGCGGCTATTGCATGAACCTGATATTTCTCCTCCACTTTGTCCTGGTTGGACAGCCCAGAGTGGAATACAAACGCGCAGCTCAGCTCCACCGCGGCGGCCTGCAGCAGAGGGACATGAATGGGGCTGTTCGTGCATTTAAAGTCCATCAGTGTGTGCAGTTCATGCAGGTCAGAGAGCGCCAGTGACCACAGGCGAGGCATCACTAGCCGTGCCACCACAGCCGCGAGCATCTGGCATGAAATCTGTGCCAATGCGCGTCTGCGCGTGAGAGTCCCGCGGGAGAGCAGCTCCAGAGAGCCGGTGGGGCTACAGATCGCACCATGGAAAGAAAGCATGTGGATCACCGAGATGAGGTACGTAAGGGTCAGTCCGATCTGCGGCTCCAGTCCGCCCACTTCCGCGAGCAGCACTAACTCGTGCGTGCACGCGCACAACTGAAAAGTGGAAATAAACTCCAGCACATAGGTGATCCAGTTACGATTTGGGAATAAATATGAAGCTGTCCTTCTCGCCACCTCGCTAAAAACTACAATTCCCACCAGTAAGGACAGAGAGACGGCGAGATTGGCCATCTCTGCCAGCTTCGTCCGGCCTCGCAACGAATAATCCTGCAAAACTCCTGTCAGGCAACTTTAAAGCGGTTCCACCTTTGCGCAATTTACCCCGCCTACTACAATCCAATCTGTGCAGCTACAATGGCAAAATACCTGACTCATGATGAACAGGGCTGGACTGGGACAAAAAATCGTCCCTGGCACTATGACCACCATAAACACAAGCGATCTTTGCACGTCCTTGAATATGTATACCATTTCCTATTCCTTAAAATCACTAATGCGATGTAATGAGTTGATACATAGTTACAATTTAACTATAGCCTCCACAGTGATGAATCCTAACTATCTATAAACTGCATTGGTACATACAGGTGAAACTCGAAAAATTTGAATATTGTGCAAAAGTTCATGTATTTCAGTAGTTCAAATTAAAAGGTGAAACTAATATATTTACTATATATAACTATATACATATGCATGATTATACTATGTATCATAGTTACTATGTATCATAGTTACCATTTCCTATTCCTTAAAATCACTAATGCGATGTAATGAGTTGATACATAGTTACAATTTAACTATAGCCTCCACAGTGATGAATCCTAACTATCTATAAACTGCATTGGTACATACAGGTGAAACTCGAAAAATTTGAATATTGTGCAAAAGTTCATGTATTTCAGTAGTTCAAATTAAAAGGTGAAACTAATATATTTACTATATATAACTATATACATATGCATGATTATACTATGTATCATAGTTACTATGTATCATAGTTACCATTTCCTATTCCTTAAAATCACTAATGCGATGTAATGAGTTGATACATAGTTACAATTTAACTATAGCCTCCACAGTGATGAATCCTAACTATCTATAAACTGCATTGGTACATACAGGTGAAACTCGAAAAATTTGAATATTGTGCAAAAGTTCATGTATTTCAGTAGTTCAAATTAAAAGGTGAAACTAATATATTTACTATATATAACTATATACATATGCATGATTATACTTTTCAGAAGGCTGACATTTTTTGTATTTAAAATCCTTTTTTTAAATTGATTTCCTGTAATATTCTAATTTTCTGAGATTTTGAATTTGTGGTTTTCATAAGCTGTAGGCCTAAGCTATGATCATCAATAGGCTATTATAACTTTTGCACGATATTCTAATTTTTCGAGTTTCACCTGTACCAGTGTTTCCCACAGGATCATTCGTAAATCTGTGGTGAGTGGACCTCTTTCCCTCTACGGGGGTTCGGGGGCATGCTCCCCCATAAGAAAATTTTGTGCTTTTTAATGTTAAATTCATTAAAATGGTGCACTTTGAGATTTCAAAATTAAGAGCTCCAACCCATATTCAGTGTGCAAATTGAACAAAGGAAACCTCAAAACTCTTCTAGTTGTGATAAAGTGTCTGTCTACATTACACGACTACATAATAATAGTTATAATATTAATCCCATGACAGTAATAGCCATATATTGTAAAACAAATGCACTGGAAAAATAAAAGAAACTTTCATAATTAGTTTTGTACTGATTTCTATACTTGAAAGAGATAAACGCATATCTTTGACGGAAACTGCATTGAGCTTTTATTTTGGCGGAAAACATGGTTTCTGTTGGTTGAAGTTTGGATATTTAAGAAATGTATAGCACCCTCCATATCCCTCCTCGTCTCCTCTCTCCTCCGTCCTCCATCCTATGACCCGGAAACCGATCGAGCTCAGCCATCTTGAAGGACATCTAATTTCTCTAATTGCACCGCGAGGAGTCGAGGATCGAGGATGAGGTTTCCTGGGGAGTCATGAGCGAGGATGCACAGGTGTATCCTATGCGGAAGTGTTTTATCGACCAAACTGATGCACATATAAATTCTCCTCCCCCTTCACGTCGGTCACAATCATTTGAATTTATACTTTACCTTTGCAGTTTACATAAACTACACATCTCACATATTTCAACAGTGTATCTTGCTTTATTATTATTTATTACTAATTTCTTAAATAACCAAACTTCAACAACATAAGGGCAGATCCTTTGAGCGCAGCTGATGGCGCTGTGAAGTGACGCTCAAGTGATCAAGTATTCCAATGTATAAAAAAACTTTCATTCGATTCCTCCGTCCTCATTTTATTTCCTTGCAGCCTTCCCTCGCGTCCTGCAGGAAGGAAGCGAGGAAAGGAAACGAGGATGCACAAATAAGAATTGAGAAGTGTTCTGAAGTAGCCTAGTACTGTTTGCCGCAGTTCTCTTTTTTTTTTTTTAAGTATGAGATGTATCGGCCCAAAAAGCACGTCGGCCCACCGGGGAAAGTGCCCGGTCTGCCCGGTGGCCAGTCCACCCCTGTCATAACTGCACATCTCCTGTGAATACAGAGGCTTTCTGTAATCCTCCTTGGTAAGGCGTCCTGCTTAGGACTCAGGACACTTTAGGAGTCGTCTTGGTAAAGTCTTCGTCCTCATAGCTCATCTAGGCATGCTAGATTGCTAAGGCTCTCTGAAACCCAGGCTCCAAGTAAAGCGTTCAAGTCCTCCTGAGTTCGTATTTATGAGGTGGGAAGTCATGTTTATGACGTCATGTGCGTTCAAGTCATTTTCGTTGGAGTAAGATGGAGTACTTTCTCTTAATTAATTACACAAAACTACAGCAAGGTTCTTAAAATCTACTTCCAGAAAATAAAGAACAAGGAATGTGCATCAGGTGTGTTTTGCTTTTGTATGTTTTTAATTAATTTATTGAAGACACTGTAAACTTTGTTACATATTATATTGATATATTATAATATCATATTCTGTGCAGGCAATTAACTTACTTCGCTGTAAATATTAAAGTCTAGAAATATTACTGCTAAAAATACCTTTTGTATTATTCCGCCATGTTTCTCACTGACACGCCCCCAACTCGTAAAGATCGGGGCCTAAAGAAAATCACAAAAGTTTGCGGCGTTCATGGGTTCAACTCTTATCTTTACGATATAATTTAAGAGTAAAAAAAAAAAAAAAAAAACGTTTTAGAAGGACAGAAGAATCACCCAATCACTGATTGTTCTGCAGTGACTGACACTGCGATGAGCCAATAGCAGCAGCGCATTCAGGTCGCGCCCGCGGCTCTGTCAGCGTGAGCAACAGACGAGAGAGAGAGCGAGTCAGACGAAGCGATCTCCAGAAACTCTCCGCATTAAACGATTGATTTAGAGAGAAAAGTGACTAAATATAAAGAAAGGATTGGATTTTTGAGTGGACGCGATACATTGGAGAAGCTGTCGGAGTGAGAAGAGGACGAGGCAGAGAATTAGAAATAGAGGCTGGTGAATGATGCAGATACACGGAGCATCAAAGCGTTGCTTTTCCTTGTTTAAACATACATTATTTTCTTTACTTGGTGAGTCATATTTCAATGATCAATTTTATGTTATGTTAACGTTAATTTGCACGTGGGCTTAATGGCCCATGAAACCCCCCTCTTTCAGCTCAAGTCCACCCACAAACTTTTTGAAAAATGCAACTTAAATGGGCGTGGCAGGAGAGGAAGAGGGGGCGAGCAACTGTCATCTGTCAGTGGCCCATCCGAGACTCAATAAAAGTTAGGGGTAAAACGTGAGGACATACTTTTGTATGGTTTTTATGTCTTTAAAGTCCAATGAAATACAATTACCACCTGTTTGAACTTTCAAAAGTAACTGAATGGCCTGCTTCATTTTAGATTAAAACATGCCTGAAAAAATATTTTATGATGTTAACTTCAAATAATACTAATAGTAATTTAAAGATGTTAGCATTGGATCTGGACGGGAAGGATAACTCAAATCTTTTTTCGAGTCATTTCGTTCATTTCGTTCGTTGAATGAACGAAATGACTCGAAAAAAGATTTGTTCGTTTTGATGAACGAGTTCGAACAGGAGAGTCACGAACGTGCATCACAGAACAGAGCAAGGCGAGCATTTGTGCTTATAAAACTTAAACTTTTTTATTTATTTTTTAAATGACCGATCGTTTCGCTAGATAAGACCCTTATTCATCGTCTGGTATCGTTTAAAGCCCTTTGAAGCTGCACTGAAACTGTCATTTGGACCTTGAACCGTTTGGGTCCTGTTGAAGTCCATTATATGGAGAAAAATCCTGGAATGTTTTCATCAAAAACCTTAATTTCTTTTCGACTGAAGAAAGAAAGACATGGACATCTTGGATGACATGGGGGTGAGTAAATTATCAGCAAAAGTTTTTTAAAAACAGAACTAATCCTTTAATAGGTGAGCTGTAACATCACTACACTTACCATTTTTACAAGACCCAAGAAAATATCAGAAGATTTCACTGTGATAACTTGATATTCTATAAGTTTCTTACACTGTTTACACACTCAGCAGGGATGAATTACGAACTGTTCCATATTTATGATTATGGGTGGAACTATATGACATCAGAAAGTAAAACTAAACTGATGAACAGGAAGCTTAATCAAACAGTAATGTTTTCAGAAAGGACTGCGACTGATAGAGGCAGCAGCAAAACTGTCATGTCACAAAAAAGGACACATTCCCCCACTGGTGAAGAAAAAGGAAAAAAGAAGAACCGGCAAGATAAAGGTATGTTGAAATTATTAATGTTAACTAAATTAGGCTATGTTGCAAGCTAACTAAAGTTGGCTAGTTAATTAACAGTTAATTAAGTTAAGCTAGTTAATTAAGCCTAGGTACAACTCACCGTACATTCACATCATATGTAAGGACAGCTGTAGAGTTACACTTACGGGACACTGCACTTATTTGCAATCACAAAAGTTCATTATTAGCATGTGTTTTAAAGCCTTGCCAGTTAAACATTTAATTTGCGAGCATGTACATTCAAAGCAGTGATTAAAGTGGTTAACTTTTAAGTGCAGTGCGTATGTGGGTGCGTGTACTTCTCCGTACTCTTTATGATGCGGTCCCATCTTTTATGGTAATGGCTTTAGTGCCTGGTTACAAATCAGACAAAACGGACAAAAAGTTAGTCATTTAAACTACATTATAACGACCATTAATGTTTTTTAACTTGTATGTTTCATATACTAGTAGCCTATGTAATTGAATAGATTGTGAAATTAAACGTTTCTCATTCTTAGTGTTTTTTTATTTAGCTTACATACAATTCAGGTACTATACAATAGCTGTCTGTCCTTCTATAAAGCTATGTGTACTGTAAAAACACGCTATACAAATAAATATATTACTTGATGGCAATTGTTTGTTAACATGGGTTGGCTATACCCAATGTTTAGATCTGTTTGGGTATTTATGCAAATAAGCACATACATAATTAGATTATGCACCGTTTGTCCATGTAAACAATTTCAATAAACTTGTAATACATTTTTTGTTTGTGTTGAAGTAAGTAATCAACTCAGTAGTTTTCATGGTGATATCTAAAGGTTAAAAATTTGACCCTATTCACGTGAGAAAAAGAATGAATTGGCGTATGAATAGGCTATATTTGGCTCTTTTTCAAAACAATCCCCTAATGGGATTCTTCGGGGCTTTTTTCCCTTACTCATGACATATTGAGTTGAAAAATCAAAATCAGTTGAGTTTGCTTCTGTTGCGATTTCTTTAACCTTTGTTCATAAAATGACTGGACTATGAGGGGCGGGGCCGTTCAACTTGACAGTCAATGGCGCTCTCGTTTTGAATCAGTATCACTAATGGTTCAATATTTTAGTGAATGTTAGTGTTTAGTGAGTAAGCTATGCTCATATTCTGATTTTAAACGGGCCTCCAAATAAAATGCGGCTCTTGGCCCCATAAAGGCTTGGGCTGCCCATGCCTTTTTGTGTTGTCTTTTATATATAAAAATATATATTCATGATTGTATAAAATGGTGTTGTATAAAACGGTTACATTTGCTGTACTGTGGCTCCCAGAGACACATTTAGTTTCTGTATTTAGATGATTCTTCTGCAGCCCAATAGATCTAACTACAGCCGTTTGGAGCACATGGTCTCAGACTGGCATTTAGAGGCAGAGCTTATAGGCTCAGTGAGAGTTAGTGACGGAGATGGAGGGACTTCTCACTGAGGAGATGGAGGGACTTCTCACTGAGGAGATGGAGGGACTTCTCACTGAGGTTAGAGTTAGTGACGGAGATGAAGGGACTTTTCACTGAGGGATTGGAGGGACTTCTCACTGATGGAGATGGAGGGACTTCTCACTGAGGTTAGTGATGGAGATGAAGGCACTTCCTCTCAGAAACTGCTGTCTCATATGCAGTGGCGGCTGGTGAAAGTAATTTTAGGGGGGGGGGGGGGCTAAAGATTTTTTTCTTTTTTGATTTTCACATACAAACGAAGCATTCTGGTGCATTCTGACAAAATAATAAAGACAAAATAGAACATTTTCTTACAAAGACGAATGGGGCTGGGGAACTAAGTTTTAACTTAATTTATTTGCCTTGTAGAATTCAGCAAGATTAAAAGTGCAAACACATCAATAGAAATTGAGAATTATATGTTTGTGAGGGCTGCTGTAACCCAGTGTCCATCCTCACAGGAAGGGGGGGTGGGGGGGGTTGTGAGGGCCGCTGTAACCCAGTGTCCATCCTCACGGGAAGGGGGGGGGGGGGGTGGGGGGGGGTTGTGAGGGCTGCTGTAACCCAGTGTCCATCCTCACGGGAAGGGGGGTGGGGGGGGTTGTGAGGGCCGCTGTAACCCAGTGTCCATCCTCACGGGAAGGGGGGTGGGGGGGGGGGGGGGGTTGTGAGGGCCGCTGTAACCCAGTGTCCATCCTCACGGGAAGGGGGGGTGGGGGGGTTGTGAGGGCCGCTGTAACCCAGTGTCCATCCTCACGGGAAGGGGGGTGGGGTTGGGGGGGTTGGGAGGGCTGCTGTAACCCAGTGTCCATCCTCACGGGAAGGGGGGGTGGGGGGGTTGTGAGGGCTGCTGTAACCCAGTGTCCATCCTCACGGGAAGGGGGGGTGGGGGGGTTGTGAGGGCCGCTGTAACCCAGTGTCCATCCTCACGGGAAGGGGGGTGGGGTTGGGGGGGTTGGGAGGGCTGCTGTAACCCAGTGTCCATCCTCACGGGAAGGGGGGGTGGGGGGGTTGTGAGGGCTGCTGTAACCCAGTGTCCATCCTCACGGGAATGGGAGGGGGGGTTGTGAGGGCCGCTGTAACCCAGTGTCCATCCTCACGGGAAGGGGGGTGGGGGGTGTGTGTGTGTGGGGGGGGTGTGAGGGCCGCTGTAACCCAGTGTCCATCCTCACGGGAAGGGGGGGTGGGGGGGTTGTGAGAGCCGCTGTAACCCAGTGTCCATCCTCATGGGAAGGGGGGTAGGGGGGTGGGGGGGGGGTTGTGAGGGCCGCTGTAACCCAGTGTCCATCCTCACGGGAAGGGGGGTGGGGGGGGGGGGGGGTTGTGAGGGCCGCTGTAACCCAGTGTCCATCCTCACCGGAAGGGGGGTGGGGGGGGGGGGGGGTTGTGAGGGCCGCTGTAACCCAGTGTCCATCCTCACGGGAAGGGGGGTGGGGGGGGGGGGGGGGGGTTGTGAGGGCCGCTGTAACCCAGTGTCCATCCTCACCGGAAGGGGGGGTGGGGGGGTTGATATAGAGAGACTAAATTACTTGTACTGAAATGTTGCACGTCTCTCTTTCAGTGCAGCAAAGCGGTCAATGACTTTCTCATTGAAATCATGCATTTTGAGGACTAGTTCCCTCTCCATGGAGAGCATGGCAAGTGCATTCAGACGTTCCTGGCCCATTGAATTTCACAGGAATGTCTTAATTCTTTTCAAAGTTGAGAAACATCTCTCAGCTTCAGCTGTTGTCATGGGAGTAGTTATGAGAATGTTCAACAAACTCACAGTCTCAGAGAGTGTCTCCTGGAGGTTGTAGCTCATGATAACCTGGTACAGTGCCAGTGCACCACAGCAAGCCTTGAATTCAGGATTCTCATAGATCAGAGACAGTTCCGTCTTGAGCTTTGCCTTTCAAACATATCTCCCTGTACTAAGGTAGCACTCACAAGGTGGCCAGTGAAAGAGAACCTCGCTTTGGTGTGAGCCAGGATGGTGTCGCAGACCTCTTCAGACAGCCTCTGCTTCGCCTCTTCTGTCAAAGCCGTCCTTGGTCTGTCGGTTCCTGATGGCTCTTGCAGCTGGACAGAGTCTCTGAATGCAAACAAATCAATAATGTGTTTGTTAGGCTGTGTACAGTACTGTAGTCTACGTGATGCACATGTTCACACTTTATCCAGTACAAAGACGTCAGCATACCCACTGATGGTCTTCGGGATCCATTGGACCCCAAATGACTTCTGCTTAAATAAAAAAAAAAGTTCTCTTTTTCCAAATGGTATGAAACTTCCTACGGCTCTCAACACTTTCTAGATCTACAATTTTTTTTTTTTAAATGGAATGTTATCTGTTTTTATGTAGGTGTGAAATAAATAGTGACACTTGTGGTCTTTTGGGTCTATTGGACCCCACACAATAACATTTAATTTTGTAACAGAACAATATATATATATTTTTTCAAATATAATTTTACTCTGTTTATTAATGTTTTTAACTCAACATTTGTACAGTTTTTGGAGGATTTATGATATTTTTTTAATTTCTATTACAAATGTTGAGTAAAAACATTAATAAACAGAGTAAAATTATATTTGTGAAAAATATATATATTGTTCTGTTACAAAATTAAATGTTATTGTCAAATAGACCCAAAGACCACGAGTGTCACTTTTTTTGAAGACCATCAGAGGGTTAAAATGGGCAGGGATGCATAATGTTATTGTTAAACACTGTTTTTTAAGCTATCCATTGTGCCTCAACTAACGAGGAAGTCCAGCACAGAGTAAAACAAGCTAGATTACTCCACTGGCAATATATTATAAAAAAGAACACATATTATAAAAAAAAGAACACAAATACTCCTCTCATGCATCTGTTCTCATAACAACTCTGCTTTGAGAAGGATCGAATAATATAAATGTTATCTTACATAATGGTCTGCACACTGCTTGTGAAGCTCTCGAGGGCCCTTTTGATGAAGACTGCATCAATGTCCTTCTTCTGGAGCTTGTGATTGTACAGTACAATCATAACATAGTAGGCCTACAGACATTATCTTAATTTCATAATCTCCTTAAACATAAGAATACTGCTGGCCATAAACTGAGAAAGTGCACGTCCGGTGTGCGATACCTCGAGTTGTCCTACACGCGACGCGGCGCTGCAGAATGTGTAGCCACCAACCTTTTTACCCATCTCCGTGTCCATCACCATGCGGATTACGCATTTTTACAGAGAATACATTGCGATTATTTTACTAGCCATGGAATGGGAAACGTGACGTTAACAGGGGGTTTCTGTGTTCATAGACTTAATAAAGGGTGATTATTAAGAACCATCTTATTTTTGTATTTGCACTTGATTTTTTTGTTTGTACCCTTATGTTTGCTGGGTAAAAAAGAAAAACTATATAAACAAAGTAAAACTTAATTTGACTGATAACAACCCATGCCTAAACAAACTACTTGTCTTGCCTATAAATTTTGATACAGAATTTTGTTTTATTTTATCACTTCGGGGTACGCAAGCCGAAATTCACAACGCTTTATCTGTAGAGTGGGAAAGGGATCCTCCATAGGGAGAGGATAGTGGATACTTCAGCACTGCATTGTCATCGGGTCCAGGCGGATCTCCTTCGTCAGATCTGGATACGGCCTGGATCCGGCAGGCTGCGGAAAAACCTCGGGATAAACAAAGACACTAATATAATATTAGCGTAGATGCCATTCTTCTTATGATGTAACGAGTACATCAAGATTTAAGGGATGTGTTCCCAGTTCCGGCTGACCTAATCTATGCAGCCTAACATTGAATTATAGAAGTCTATAATGTATTATGTGTATGCTAGGTCAAAGAGATGTGTTTTTAGTCTAGCTTTGAACTGACAGAGTGTGTCTGCTTCCCGGACAATGGTAGGAAGACTGTTCCAAAGTTTTGGTGCTAAGTAGGAAAAGGATCTACCGCCTGCAGTCGATTTAGATATTCTAGGTATTATCAACTGGCCGGAGTTTTGAGATCGCAATAGACGTGAAGGACTATAATGCGTTAAGAGCTCGCTCAAGTACTGCGGAGCTAAACCATTTAGTGCTTTGTAAGTAATCAACAATATTTTAAAATGTATACGATGTTTAATAGGGAGCCAATGCAGTGTTGACAGAACCGGGCTAATATGGTCATATTTCCTGGTTCTGGTAAGAACTCGAGCTGCTTCATTTTGAACTAGCTGTAGTTTGTTTATTAAGCGTGCAGGGAAACCACCCAGTAGAGCATTACAATAATCTAGCCTTGAGGTCATGAACGCATGAACTAATTGTTCCGCATTTCCCAATGAGAGCATATGGCGTATTTTAGATATATTTTTAAGATGGAAAGATGCAGTTTTACAGATACTAGACACGTGGCTTTCAAAAGAAAGGTTGGTATCAAAGAGCACACCCAGGTTCCTAACCGACGACGAAGACTTGGCAGAGCAGCCATTAAGTGTTAGACAGTATTCTAGGCTATTACGTGTGGAAGTTTTTTGTCCAATAATTAGAATCTCTGTCTTTTCAGAATTTAGTAGTAGGAAATTACTAGTCATCCAATTTTTATATCAGCTATGCATTCCGTTAATTTTGTGAATTGGTAAGTTTCGTTGGGTTTTGAAGAAATATACAGCTGAGTATCATCGGCATAACAGTGAAAGCTAACTCCATGTTTCCTAATGATATCTCTTAATGGTAGCATGTACAGAGTGAACAGCAGCGGTCCTAGTACTGAGCCTTGTGGTACGCCATACTGAACTTGTGTTCGATAAGACATCTCTTCATTTACTGCTACAAACTGATAACGGTCAGTTAAGTATGATTTAAACCATGCTAGTGCAATTCCACTAATCCATAGATATCGCGATATATCGATATCGTGAATTATTTTGGCCACAATAACCGTGGTGTGAAAAATCTAACATCGTGACAGCCCTTACCGCGACAGGTTCGTGGATGTGAGTGTCGCGATTTCGGTTTCATATTGCATATCGTTACAGCCCTAATCAGTAGACTTACTTGCTTAATAGGTGAGCTGTAACATCACTACATGACTTACCATTTTTACAAGACCTAAGAAAATATCAGAAGATTTCACTGTGATAACATGATATTCTATAAGTTTCTTACACTGTTTACACACTCAGCAGGGATAAAGTACCAACTCTTCCATATTTATGATTATGGGTGGAACTATATGACATCAGAAAGTAAAACTAAACTGATGAACAGGAAGCTTAATCAAACAGCAATGTTTTCAGAAAGGACTGCGACTGATAGAGGCAGCAGCAAAACTGTCATGTCACAAAAAAGGACGCATTCCCCCACTGGTGAAGAAAAAGGAAAAAAGAAGAAACCAGAGGAAGAGATGAAACGGCAACATAAAGGTATGTTGAAATAATTAATGTTAACTAAATTAGGTAAATTAGGAGTAGTTATGAGAATGTTCGACAAACTCACAGTCTCAGAGAATGTCTCCTGGAGGTTGAAGCTCATGATAACCTGGTACAGTGCCAGTGCACCACAGCAAGCCTTGAATTCAGGATTCTCATAGATCAGAGACAGTTCCGTCTTGAGCTTTGCCTTTCAAACATTTTTCAAACAGCCCCACGTCGACATTTTGGTACAGAATATCGACGTGGGGCATGATTTTGTGAAAAAAAACACAGAAAAATAAATAAAATCTTCGTCCTGTAGCATCCTCACGTAGCCAGATGCTTCTCTCACGCTGAGCTGGTCAAATGGACCATGTGAACCCATCTTGATGGCTTCAAAACATTCAAGGAGGTCATCTCGGTTCTCGTACACAGTGTTGACGATCCTGCTGTTAAAATTCCACCTTGTAGATGAAGCTCTGGGCAGTCTTCGTGAAACAATCTTGTCCAGAACGCTGCACCGTTTCGGTGACCGGGAAAAGAAAGACGCAATACCGCTCAGATCGGAAAAGAAAACGTTAACTTTTTTGATGTGGGAGGTAGCTTGCTGCATGATCAAATTAAGCTGATGTGCATAGCAGTGCACATAATGGGCATTCTTAAAATGTTCACGCACCTTTTGCTGCACACCAGCCTTCTCTCCCCTCATCACACTGGCACCATCGTAAGCTTGTGCAACGAGTTTCATTTTGTTGTTGTCGTCGGCCAAAAGCTGGTTCAGTCTCTCCAAAAGGACACTGGCAATTGAAACTGACGTTGAATCCGAGATAGGAATAAACTCAAAAAAACTTTCCTGCACTGCATGGTTGTCATCAATGCATCTAAGCATAAGAACCAGCTCTGTCTGCGTGGAGACGTCCGTAGTTTCATCTGCTTGGATGGGCAGATAGCTAGCTGACTTGACCTCCTCCACAATCCTTTCCCGCGCGACCTCTAGCATACATTCTAAAAGCTCGTTCTGCACCATCTTGGATGTGCCCTTGAACACTGTGGCGTTTTTCAGGTGCTCATCAAAAACTTCATCTAACTCTGCCATGAAGTCCACCAATCCAAGAAAAATACATGGGTATGTGGAGCCCTCCATCTCATTCATTCTTTCATTGAAAGGCACACTATGCAAGAATTGTACCTTGATATAACAGCTTCAAAGTCATTTCGGTGGTAAACAAACTCATAGTAGGGCGAATCATCCTGGTAATAAAGCTTGGCGGGGTCGCCGCTGGAAAAACCAGCAATGCAAGTTTGAGAGGAGCGCCCCCGACAAATCTCGCGAGAATCACGACTTGCTTTACGGCAACGACGTCACACACATCAACAACCACATATGAAGCACGAAGACACTTGCGCGCATTTCAGACGTGATACTTGACGATGGAAAAAGCAAAGAAAACGCGGTCGGAAGAGACTTAGAAAAGGAAAAGAGAATCTGACCGCGTGAGGAACCGGAAAAGAGTCCCTGATTCGCCCTCGCTATGTGTGTGCGTGTTGTGTGAGTGAGCGCGAGGGCGGGCGCGGCTGATGAGCTGATCAGCGCCAGCTGTTTTGAATGAGGATGTCCGATATATTGTTTGTTACCTCGTCCTGTCTTTGTCAGTTGGTTGTTGAGGCTACCAGGGTTCTACTCGCCGTGTTCTCCTGCATTCCACTCCTGTACCATGCTGTGGTTTCCTGAGATTTTCCCGGAGGAATTTCTACCTGTTCCTGCATCTGTGTCTGCCCACTGCGTCCCTGCGTTGCCGAGCCTGAGTCTTCCTCTGTCTGCTTCAATTTTGACCCACACGGATATCTACTATTGTGCTCAATAAATTACTGTTTACTTGCAACTGAATCCTTTGACTATTTCCTTGTGACAGTCCCACTCGGTCGGGCTTTCACTAGTTGGCGCGAGCTAAAAAGCAGCACTGGATTCAACCGCGATGCTGACCTGGCGATCTTGTTGATGGATTAAGTAGCCTAAATCTCTTATTTCTAAACTTGATTGCGTTCTATGTTGTTGCGCTTGCTTGTAGTATGCCATTTTTTTACGATGCTGTTCATTCATCCATTGTTGATAATTAGACCAGTCCAAAAATGTCCACATATGTCTAGATAGCTATTTACGACAGTGTAAGTGTTCCACAGCGACTATAGGGGTCACTGTTTGACTAAAACACAATTTCTGCATAATGTGCATTTTCAGAAAAAAAAAGTTTTAACATGATAGTCAATGGGAGATTGCTTGGGCGATTTTCCACGTCAATGAATTCGCCCAGAGAGGCGGAGTCGCGGGCGCGACCATTTGAAACGTGACTTGAATCTGACGAATCTGATTGGACAATGACAGATAATATGTCTAGAACACTGAAAACTACTTTTGCTGTGATAGAATTTGTTAAAAAAAATCCTCTTTCTCCCAGTTGGTAGTGCATCGCCCCATACACCATCCGCCCCTGCTCATATGCCTGATAATGGCATGAATGGCTGCTTTGACAGCTTGACAGTGGTTCATAGTTTAAGTTGTTTGAATACTTTTTAACTATACAACATTCACTTTTTGAAAACGCAAACTAAATTACTCAGTGAGCATAAGTTCTGGGGTGCATTACAGAAAGATCCTAAACTTAGAATCCTGTCATGGAGGGGCGTAGGAATGAGTTTAACATTGGGGAAACGTATCGGAAACCTGACAGATCCGTTAATGGTTTGAACAGAAATATGTCATATAACTACACTGCAAAACATTCACCAACATACTTTATTCTACTAAAAAGATACATTTGTAAAGAGAAAGGAAAACACATTTTGAATGGCAGTAATTAACTGATATAAATCAAATCAATTTTTTAATTGCAGGCCTAATCCAGTTTTGTAGATTAATAAATAACATATTGATCAAAATTTGAATTCAAATTTTTCTGAATACATTTTATTTTCTTAGTTGTATCTTATGCCTCGTCAGGCAAAAGAACGATTTGTTGGACCATTTTTTCTGCCGACCAAAAACCACCACAACGTTGCGCAACATCAAATGGCAAACGAATCGTTCGGTTTGTAATGCGTACCAAACCGAAAGCCTCATGCCGAACGGTTCAATACGAATACGCGTATCGTTACACCCCTACTAGTTAGATGTTGAATCAAAACATCAGCTGAAAGGATTAGTTCACTTTTGAAAAAACTTTTGCTGATAATTTACTCACCCCCATGTCATCCAAGATGCCCATGTCTTTCTTTCTTCAGTCGAAAAGAAATTAAGGTTTTTGATTAAAACATTCCAGGATTTTTCTCCATATAATGGACTTCAACAGGACCCAAACGGTTCAAGGTCCAAATGACAGTTTCAGTGCAGCTTCAAAGGGCTTTAAACGATACCAGACGATGAATAAGGGTCTTATCAGCGAAACGATCGGTCATTTTAAAAAATAAATAAAAAAGTTTAAGTTTTATAAGCACAAATGCTCGCCCCGCCCTTGCTGTCATGTCTTATTGTCAGAGCCAGCCAGGAGTCTGGTCTTAGCGAAAGAGG
The DNA here is from genome assembly GCA_029959095.1 of Rhinichthys osculus. Lineage (NCBI taxonomy): Eukaryota > Metazoa > Chordata > Actinopteri > Cypriniformes > Leuciscidae > Rhinichthys > Rhinichthys osculus. The sequence goes on along the minus strand of JARWKJ010000021.1, from coordinate 3,705,311 downwards.
CGGAAGGAGAGAAATTCTGACTGAAATGCCTTTTAGCGCAACTTAAATGCAGTCGGCCCCGCCCATTTCGGTTGGCTGAAAAGCCATTTGTCTGTGCAAAGCACAGCCGTGAACCAATCAGGCTTCAGTATTCAGAGAAAACAAAGTTTCCCTATACGCATTAGAAACTGACGCAATGCGAGTGAACCGTATCGAAAGGGAATAATTTATATAAAAGTTGCTCTATTCAGCAATGTAGATGTTGTATTGTCATTTGTTTTGTCAGCCATGGCGTCCTCCCGTGATCCTCCAGTGTTCTGTGACATCTGTGATGAAAGAAAGCAGAAAGCTGTGAAGACCTGCCTGACGTGTCAAAGCTCTTACTGTGACTCTCATCTGGAGCCTCATCACAGAGTCCCGCGTCTAAAGAAACACACACTGATCAACGCTGTGGAAAATCTGGAGGATTATATATGCAAGAAACACGAGAGACCTCTGGAGCTGTTCTGTAGAGATGATCAGACGTGTGTTTGTCTGTCCTGCACTGAAGGAGAACACAGGACTCACAACACTGTTCCTATAGAGGAGGAGAGTCGAGAGAAGAAGGTAAAAATTAAAAACTAAACACTTTAACCCTTATAAGCTTAATAACCTTATAAGGAAGACACATGGGCTCTTCCTTGTTATTTTTTAACTGCGAGTTAAAAAACTGAATTCCTTAAAGCACACTGTAAAAAATATGATCAGTAGGTCACGGCAAGTTATGTTTTTACATGATGTTTACTCCTCAAAATATTTTAAACAATTTCAACTTTTAAGTTATACAAGATTCAACTCGATTTTTTAAAGTCAGTTTAATATAATATAAGTTAAAGTTACTTGTACAGCGATTTGAATATGCTAAAAAAAATTAAGTCAGCAATTGAAATTTATAGTAAAGTTTACAGTGTAGTAACAATAAAATTATGCACTTTTGGGGGATTTTAGGTAATTTAGTTCATAGATCTTATTTAAATTTCTTTATTTCAGTATCAAATACAATTTTTAGACCTTAACTACAGTATAAATCTACACTTCTGTAAATGTAAACATTTCTGCCATCTGGTGAAAAAAGAACAACAAGACTTTCATGTCAGGCCCAAATCATGTTATGACAATAATGGCCAGTAGATGGCTGAAGTGTTTCATTCAACTATACATGCTGTGAAAGAATTCTAGATTTCATTCTTAATAGTTTGGATGTTTATTTGGACTTCATCCAACTATTTTTTGTCAAATAACTATTATTTGTCAAACCAACAAATATCTTTTGTGAAAGTCTCAAGACCGAAAAATGTTTTTCTAATCATTGCATTTGGTCTGATATGACATATATATATATATATATATACAGTATATATATTTCCGTACCTGCCCGCACCCTGCTCACGCAAACATCGCACTTTGACATTGTGTTCTGTAAGACTATCCAGAGTTGTAGAACCACAGGGTGTGTTCAAAATCATTTGATTCATCCCATCGAGACATGGGAATTCATCCAGCGTGATAGTCACAGTGCACTATGGGTAACCTCTAGCTGTTGAGCGTACATTGGTTGTAAACTCAATATTGCACCGCAAACAAACAGCAGTCGCCTTTTACAGTTCATCCTGAACCAAAACAACCAGCTAGATCCACTGCTGGATCCATTTAGTGATGTCGTTTTCTGTCATAAACTGCTTTAACAGCTTTATTGGGACAATCCAGAATCGTAATCCAAATGACAGACATGGACTCAAAACCATAGAGCAAACGATCCAAATCTATGATAAACTCCAAAAACAAAGAAAAACAAAGAAGAACAGAGGTACGGGCGCTCAAAACAGTGCAACACAAAACAAGACTACGCAAAGAATGCGAATGAAAACATAGACTTTAACAAGGGTATCACACACAGCTGTACGAAATCACACAATCATGGGAACAGACAATAGATACCATAAAATTAAGTTAATAATAGAAAAAAGCCTAAGAGTCAGGACAAGTGCCCTCTGATGGAGATTAAGAATACTTTAGCTAGCGGATGTGACATAGCCTCCCCCTGAAGACCACCAAGACATAGCTGGTGACCACAACGGCGGAGCAGAAGGCCACCAGCGCAGATCAGACTGGTTAGATGATCCCTATAGAAGATCAACCAGAACGTTTGTTAAAACAGGCAGAAAGGTCAGTAATTACCAAAGCAAGCAGTTTTTGAATGCGACATCCCTGGTCGTGACAGGACAGACAGAAAGCTCAGGGACAACCACTTTGGTCGTATCTAGGTAGACAGGGCTTTCACAGGCAACCACTGTGGTCATAGCAGGACAGCCAGACAGTTCACAGACAGACGATGAAGCAGAGACTTCATCATTGATCTCCTTGACCATAGCAGGACATACTGAGAGTTCAAGAACAGTAGTTGCATCCTCAGATAAAATTAGGTCAGGTGCCGCCACTTCTGGAGAAACTGAAGAAGCGTTCATGGCTCAGACACATAGAATCACTATCGCTGTAACTGGGAGTGCAATCAATGGTGGGAGAACCTCGAGACTTCCAGACTCGATACCACCGGATTGATGTACTAGACTAAAGGACGATGTCAGGACCACTAAGATGCCAACTGCTCGCATCGACATCAACGGTAGGTCCGCCAAACTGGAAGCCAGTCTCAAACGCCTAAGGACCACCTTTATAGCTTTAGGTGGAGCGTCGATGTCGCTTGGAGATTTGGGACCACTGGACTCAGAAGCGCTGTGAGTACTGGACCTGGGATCATCAGACTTGCTGAACCAAAGTTGTGTTAAAACGGTAAGTGAAAAGTTTAGTAGAAGGTTCCTCCTCCACATTAAAAGGAGAACCGCTCAGCTGCAATGACAAATCAGTATAATGTGCCAAAGTCTAGTCTGGGTCATGTAGCAGCATAATTACATTAAGTGGCTCAGAGAACCCGCCCCCCAAAAAGATAATTTGGGGAATCTTGTTCATGTTGTTTAAGTGACCCTACTCAATGTCCAGTACATGGTTCTTGATGCTGCGCCTTCCTTGTCGGAGATGCATAATTCTCACTGGTGGATCCATTTAGTAGTCTTCTGTCACAAACTGCTCCGAGACTTGGGTTGACGATCCAAATGCAGCTTTATTGGGACAATCCAGAATCATAATCTGGATGTATTGATAGAGATAAATGTACGATAGAGTCCAAAAACACAGGCAAACAAGGATATCCAAGACAAAGGAAACCAGGTTACAGGAGCTCAAAATAGCTGTGTAACACAAAACAAGATTATGCAAAGTGAGAATGAAAATACAGGGCTTAGATAGGCAGACATTAACAAGGGTAATCACACACCGCTAAACAAAATACACAATCATGAACAGTCATTGGATACTGGGAAGTGAAGTTCATAACGGAAAAGCCCAGGAGTCAGGAGGAGTGCCCTCTGGTGGAGATTAAGGGCACTCCAGCTGGTGGATTTGACAGTCATAACCGTAATTAAGAGATGGCAACCCGTCACGTTCTACCCTGAGCAGATTTATGCGTTTCTATTTCAACGGTATCAATGCCAAAATGAATCTACAGCAGTCAGGTGGAACAAGTAAGAGCTCTAAAAGTTATTTATATTCATTATTATTGTAATGTGATGTGCTTTGAGACATAAGGTAATTTAACGCAGTCTCTCATCTGATGCATTGGAGACACAATGAAGGAAGGGTGGGATCTGATGCTTTCAAAGCTAGCTTGCTAATGCTAGCCACTCTGAAATTGCCTGCCCTACCTTTAAACTGCCAATAGTTTTTTTTTACTTTTAGAAAAAAAAAATTATCCTCAAAGACATGTACTAAACGCCACAGAATTTTGAATTAATTTTGTCTTTCAGAAGTTATCTGTGTTTCTCTGTATGTAGACTGCCGTTCGTCAGATGATCCAGGACAGAATAAAGAAGATTCAAGAGATCCAGCACTCAGTAGAGCTGAGAAAGGTGAGTGGAGGTTAAAACGTAAAATTGACAATGCATTATAATATTTCAATCAGCTTCATAAAGGTTTTTAATTAAATAGATAAAACTTAATAGATTAACCTTCTAATTGTTCTCATTTATCAGAAAAACACAGAGAAAGATAAATCCCCCAGTGATATGATTTTCAATGTTCTGATTGGCTACATTGAGAGGTGTCGGTCTGATCGGATGGAGATGATAGAGGGACAGCAGAAAGCAGCAGAGAAACAGGCTGAAGATCTCATTAAAGATCTGCATAAGGAAATCACTGAGCTGAAGCAGCTCTCACACACTGACGATCATCTCCATCACATACAGGTCTGTCAACATCTCTCATCAGTCATCATGTACAATATTACAGGACAAACTCTCTGTTCACAAACCTGATGAGCTGCTTGACCATTGTATTTGTATCAGTCTTTTAGAAACTAAACAAAAGAAACTGAAACGTCAATTGTAGTATACTGAGTACAAGTCTAGCCGTTCCACTTTCCATGTTACCGCTAGGGGGTGAATATGCTTGTGTTGTGTGGGAATGACCTGTTGCAGTGGAATGTTCTGTCCTGTTGGGTAGTCAGGTCATGCTGGTGTAATCCTGTAAAATAAGCAGTTATTTGTAAACCCAACCCTCCTACATTCCTCTCTCTCGTGTGGTCTGTTGACTCTTTTCCAAGGAAAGATGTTTCCGATTGTCGTGGATTCGCCTTCAAAGTGGATGGATGCATACTCAACAACTACCGCCACCTCTCAAATCACTATAGAAAAGCTCAGGCAAAGTTTTAGCGTATTCGGCATGCCACGGATGTTGGTATCAGACAATGGACCTGCCCTGGACAGCACCCTTCCAACCCCCCTCAAATGGGTTCACAAAAAGAGTCGTGCAGACCTTCAAAGCTGGTCTCAAGAAAATAAAGGCAGAAACTTTGGAGACAAGAGTGTGTAGATTCCTGTTCAGTTATAGGATTACGCCACAAACTACAACTGGTTTGTCCCTTGCCGACGTTTAAGATCAACTTTTTATTTGCTTCTACCGAACCTAGCAGCCAAATTGCTAAAGAAACCACTCAAACAGAAAGAAGACCATGACAGCAGTGCTGACCTGCTGACTTTTTGAGTGGGTGATCCTGTGTATGTGAGAAATTATAGCTACGGGCCACAATGGATTCCTACTGTGGTTGAAAGTTGTACCGGTCCGCTGTCTTATGCTGCCTTGACAGTAATAGGACAGACCTGGAAAAGGCATGTTGATCAGGTTTGCAGGAGACACTGTTCCGGATTCTGCGAATTATTTTTGACAGCCTGTGAGCAATGTATCTGTAGAGCCAGGGGAACAGAAATGACTGTAACCAGTGTCACAAGAAGAGCCTGAGGCTGATACTGAACAATTTCAAAAGGCGTGGAAAGCAGATGCTCTTCTTCCAGTGTTGTTGACCACAAGGAGGTCACCCAGAGTAAAAACGTGAACCAAGATATCTGAAAGATTTTGTTAGACAATTCAGCAAGATTATCTGGTATAAAAAAAAAGAAAAAAGGCAAATTGACAGTTGACATGTTTGGGAATGTTTTAGCTTTAAGGGGGAGAGATGTAGTAGACTGAGTACAATTCTAGCCGTTCCAGTTGTTACCGCTAGGGGGTGAATATGCTTGTGTTGTGTGGGAATTACCTGTTGCAGTGGAATGTTCTGTCCTGTTGGATAGTCAGGTCATGCTGGTGTAATCCTAAAAATAAGCACAGTCACTCCTGCATTCCTCTCTCTTGTTTTTTTTATACTAAGTTACCCCAGTAATAAAGTCCAATTTGAAAAATTAGTTAACTGTGTTATTGTGTAAAATATACTAACTTGAAATATAAATTAATAACATATTTAACAGTCTTGTCTTTCCTGCTGTAGATGAGCTCATCCTTGGACAGTCGTCCCCACACCAAGAACTGGACTGAGATCAGGATTGACTCTGGTGTGAACTCTATGTATAGAGCTCTTGCTCAACTGAAGAAAACTCTAGATACAATAATGGAAAAACTCAGTCCAACTGGTATGTGAATATCAAATACAGTAGATTTTTGTCAGTAACAAAGAAATACATTTTTTCAAGGAATATTATGGGTTAAGTGGCGGCTGGTCAATAAAGGGCGCTAGGGCACCGCCCTCACTGAGCCACACACACAAAACAATAATAATAAATTATGTTAGATTTTGGATATAGCTAGTTCAATGCGCACTGACCGCCACAGTGTTCTTGTTAGAGAACTCAGAGTCATGGATAGATGGTAGCCTTTTAATGATTGCTTTGGCATCAACATAGATAGACTTGTGCAAGGTTTTCTAAAACAATGGAAAGAAAATAACAATCAACATAAATCACGTAAGTGTTACATTGTAGATATAAATGAGAAACTTGGCATAAAATATCATTGCGCAAAATATTCCTTATACAAGTTATAACGATCGCTATTCAAACTTCAAAGGATTGACGGCATATAATACAACGTCCAATTCACGTGCGGCAAAACAGCCACTTTAATATAGACGAATAAACTTAGAAACACTATCTACAACAAATACACTTGCAATATAACATTAATATTCAAATAAAACTGGACTTACTTGTCCGTTACTCGTACAATGCCCTTATAATGCAAGCAATCCTGCGAACTTTCCAGTCAGAACGGCTGGTGCAACTCTATAGCGCTACGCTTATTCTCAGACTGGTTGCGCACTATTCAGTGACGTACAGCGCTGATTCTGTGCGCATCTCCGTTATTATGCTAAACATGGAGAATTCAGAACAAATTATGTAAATTCATATGTCTATGATATGATATGATAGAAAATCATCTGTGGAAAATATAAGCTTTTCCTATATGTCCACTCTGCCTGTCCGCATGTCTCAAGTTCAGCTTTGGGGCGCTAGACAAACCACCCACAGGAGCCGGGTTTATGTAGCAGTTTAGCCAGTTGTTGTGAACATTTAAAGATGACACAAAATTTAGCAAAACAGCGTCCTCAAATCTTGTCCAAAATGGTGATTTTCTCTATCAACCCAAACAAGACACTGCTAAAGTCAAAGCTAGTCTGTATGGTCTGAATAAAGCAAACAAGCACACCAGTAAAGTTTTTATGGATGACGATTGTAATCAAGGTAAAGACGATTACATTGGCATACATACAGGCACGTGCAAGTCTGTTTTTATTTATGTGAAACAAGCAGTGTTTTCGTAACGTAGGCCAGTAGGCGCTGTGTGTGTATACCTCACTGTAGTCTTTAGCGTCTTGTTAGCTCGCCCGACTTCTTTCCCAAGACTCCGGTACGAATCCTGCTCGAGGGTTGATTAAATCCAATTTAAACTCAGTTTGTAAAGAATCACACTGTTTCAAAAATGTAATCATAACACAACTTACCCTGTCTACGTAAAGTTCTGTCCATGTAAACTCATGTTAAAACAGTATTACCGTAAAACTTCAAATAATAGCCGAGTCCCAAATAGACGCCTGTCTCTTTTACACGCCTGGTGTGGCTGCAGGTTTGGGTAAATAAAGGCCGGTCTCAAATAGAGGCCGGGTCTGTTTTTTAGTTTCGGGTTGTATTTAATCCTCTAAAACCGCCAGATCGCCCGCTTTTTGGCGGCCGCCAAAGCACATTTTTGTCCCTCCAAAGCCTTTTTTTGATCGATGAGTGATGTAGAATCTGCGAAACGAGCAGAGAGAGAGAGAGAGCGCCCCGACCGCGCGCGCGCACTCTCCCGTCTTCAAACAACGAGCGCTGTCTTGCTCTCTCTCCCTCGCGCATATTAATCAAAATGAATTGACGCGATAGTAAAAGGTCGGAAGACCGCAGTTTCACGTGGAGCATTTGGAGATTTTTAGAGATTAGAGACAGGCCTATACACTCAATGAACGACATCTCAACACTAAATTATAAAGCCCTGTCTCATATAGACGCCTGTCTCAAATACAAGCCGGTGCAGTTCGACGATTTGGGTAAATAAAAGCCCGGGCTACTATTTGAAGTTTTACGGTACTTTAACGATAAGAAAAGGATGCAACTCTGTGTACAAACTGTAAAAATACATAATGTCTAAAAAAAAGTTTGTCACCTCACAAGGACAATTTAGACACTTTACAGCTCAAATAACACATTTTTACTGAATTATTAATAGAAGAGCTTTCATAAAAAGTACAAGCTTCACATTCTATTAAATCCTCAATGTTTGGTTCATAGACCTTCATTACAGTATGTTTACTGTAAACACATTCTGCATTTTATTTTACAAACTGGGGGACGAGCAGCATTTACATGCCACTGATGCTGCCGATAGAGAGAAACTCACTGTTAATCTGAAATTACTGCTATAAATAATTCATCATTATATTGTCATCTGTGTCCACAGGGTTGAAGTCTGTACAGAACTATGCAGGTATAGTGTGACTGACACCATTTTCTTCAATACACAATACAACAATACTGTTAATAATCTGTATTTTATACTGTACATCGGAAAATATTTATGAAAATAATTTTTATATTTGTAAATAAGTTGATTGATAATGTCTGATCTCTCTCAGTGGATGTGACTCTGGATCCTGATACAGCGAATCCATATCTCATCCTGTCTGATGATGGAAAACAAGTCAGTTGTGGAGACATTGATCAGGACGTCCCAGAAAACCCAAAGAGATTTGATGTGGTTTGTTGTGTTCTGGCAAAGGAGGGATTCAGTTCAGGGAGATTTTACTATGAGGTGCAGGTGAAGGGAAAGACACAGTGGGATTTAGGAGTGATCAGAGAATCCATTAACAGGAAGGGGACGATCAGACTGAGACCTGAGGATGGAGTCTCGACTGTGATTTTGAGGAATGAAAATGAATATTTTGCTTGTGATGATCCACCTGTCTCTTTATCTCTGAGAGTGAAACCTGAGAAGGTTGGTGTGTTTGTGGATTATGAGGAGGGTCTGGTCTCTTTTTATGACGTGGAGTCCAGATGTCATCTCTACTCTTTCACTGCTCAGACTTTCACTGACAAACTCTATCCATTTTTTAACCCATGCCCCAATGGTAAAGGTAAAAACTCAAACCCACTGATCATCACTCCTGTCAGTTAAAATTAAAAACAAATCTGAGAAGATTGCTGTTTTTATATAAAAAAAAGAAAGAAAAGAATTTGCACAAACCACTATCAAGAAGTTTTTACTTACAATATGTGATACACAAAATGTGCTAAAAAAAAGAAATGAAAAAAACATCAACTATAATTAAATATTATATTTGTGAGTTCATCAGTTACATTTGAATGGCCATTCTATATTTTCTAATTAACACAATTATGTGTTAACTTTTAATAATAACTTGTAATAACTTTAAATACTTTGCTTTTGCTTTTCAAATCATCTATGACATTTTACATAATATGATTTAATATTATATTGTGCAATTCTACATAATAATGTAAGCCCGTTTTGATCGGCCCAAAGGCGGTTTCCGATAACGGGTGAAGGTCTCTGTGCGTTACTGCCTTTCCTCATGGCTAAGTAATTTGATTAAAAAATTTTTTTTTTATATATATGCATTACCTCGTTATTTCATCTGACTCCATAAATGAAAAGGTTTTAATGATATCTGTGCATCATTAAATGTGAGCGAATGTTTGACTATTCTTTTTAACTCTACTAAAAATAATATCAGAGTCAGTATAAAATCAAATGTTTACAATTTATTATGTCAGGTAAATGTATCTGCCAATTTCATAATCAGTTCAAGATAATGGATACAAAACATCAACTGCTCTGGAATAAAGAGAGAAGATGTGTACCTTGACATTTATAAATACATGATGCCAAGTGTTTTGCTTACACTTCACATCAAGGGCTAAACTGGGTTACAGAATCGCGCTGAGCCTCTCGTTGCATTTCATTATATAGACAGAAACTTCTTTTCGCATGGAAATATGTGCTAACAATGGGAATTTGCATTCAGAGTTTACACCTTTTGAGAGCAGGATGCCATTTGTCTGGAAGACACACCCTCCTCTATGTGCAAGTTATCTCTAAACTCTTATTATAAAACTATTATCTTTTGGTTGACCTTTTTTGGGAATGAGACATTTGTACCAGTCGCACTGAGACATTTCAAATGATACAAAACATGTATAAAACTGTATGATAATTGTTCACATTTAAATCGGATAAATTTTTGGGTGAATTTCAGATGATCTCAGCATGAGAGAGAACGGGGGGAGAGGGAAAGACATGTAGATTAGGATGAGGTGAGACTTGCATCTCGAATGGTGACGCTAACTTCACAGGAGTGAGTTCAAATGTTAGTTTCCTTTGTTCTCTCAGAGAGTAGACCTCCTCCAGTTTTTCCAGTCTTAAAATTAACTAAATGTTCAAACATGGTACATGTTATTTTGTTTGAAATCTCTGAAGCCATTTTCTCTCTCTCCTCTCCAGCTGTCAACACTTATTTTTGCTTATGAAATATTGTGATTTTTGGTTTATATTGAATAACTGCAGCATCTGAATAAAGACAAGCGTTCAATTATTATTACTGATATTGGCATGGCCTTAATGACAATGATAAAACAACTGTGTCATTTTGCACTGTAGTTTTGTGTCTGTGTGTTTGTTTTGTACTCTATTTTTTAAGAGTGTAACCTCTTCCTCACTGTCCATTTTTTTAACTGCATTGTGGCTGAATTGATGATTTTATTTCACGCATTGGCAAAAACTTGCTTTGTGTGACAGTCACACCAGTTCATATGTGTGTGGGGGTTTGTGTCTATTTTACACTCTTGATATTTTGTCACTCCTTCATTGTTGTACAGTTTTTGCTGCATCGTGGCTAATTTGTAGATTGTACACACATAAGATTCTCTGTATTTTCATATTTTTGCCTATTGTTTATCAATAGAAGAGCAGCTTCCTTTATCTCAGGGTCACAAGAGGGCGCAGAAGGCAGTGTGTGTGACGCTGTGCCTTGGCACTATCATCCCCCTCTCCTATCGCCAACAGTTGGGTCTTGGTTACAAACTTGAACCAGACCTGAAGCTAAGGCTATTCATTTAACATTAATCCGAAACCGGTGAGTTTTTCGGGACCCATCGGGCTCGGGTCGGGTAGCAGACCTCTACCCCCAGCCCATCTTATTGGCTCATTCGGACCATCAGACTCTGCTATACGATTCAGTTCACAAGATCTTATGGGCCGAGACTGCAGTCCTACTGGCGAAGGACAAGATCGCACTGGTCCCTCCAGCCGATATGAAGTCAGGCTTCTACAGCCCTTGTTTCATTGTATCCTAGAAAAGCAGTGGATTACAGCCAATCTTGGACCTGCAAGTTTTGAATCGGGCCCTTTTCAAGCTCCCGTTTAAAGCAGCAGTGACTTTTCCTCTGCAGTCGCCCTACAGGTTGGAAGCGGAATTGTCCATTACCGCTGTCGTAAAATAATTTATCCTACACTGTACAAAATCCAACTTGCAAATTGTTAACTCAGTTTAAAATTTTAAGTTGAGTGGGCAAATTTTTCTTCATTCTTTAAAAATGAAACAATAAATTTTTATTGTATTATTTCATTTTTTTCTTTTAACGTGCTAACTCCTGCTGCGTCTGTCTTCCAGCTCCTCCTGCTCGGTCTGGGGCGTAGCGCAGCCACTTCTGTACAGCTTCAGCGAAGTCATAGGTGTTTGCCGTTGTAAGACGTTGAGTCAAGGCATCTAGAATACAAGTAAACAGCAATTTAATTCAGAATCATCCACTGCCCTGATTATTTCCCCACAAAGCAGATGATAACAAAAATTTATTTTAAATTGGGCTTGCAAAGGTTTTTCTAAAGACTGAACAATTTTTATTCATGAATAATGGACTCGTTCACTATATTAAAGTACAAGATATATCACGTAATTTTCTGTCACATGTGCTATAATGTCTGAATGGAATATATCCGTGACTGGTCGAGCGGAAGCTCCACCTGCCACGCAAAGATTTTACCCCCTCTCTCATCTTGCCATTTCATAGGTAAATCATTTTATATTTCTGGGTAGAAACACTTTTTGTTGAGGCTGCAGGCCTATAAGACGGACTACATTCAAAGCACTTTTCAAAACTGTCCAATATGTTCATGGATGTATTCGAATTAAAGGGAGGCAAAAAGGATTAGCTTGCAGTGACATCTTTCATAAGGACAATTTATGAGGCCAACAAATCATGTTTATTATTTTATTAAATCAGAACTAATTGTTAACTCAACAAATTAAATATAAATAACTGGATACGTATAACTAATTAAATAGTAGATGTATTGATTAGAGTTACCATAGACAAAATATTTTTCTGTTGACTAAATTGCACATTAATTTCTGCTTAACATTAAAAACTACTGCTGCATGGAGGAATATGCATAGGCCTAAATCTCACCGCAAAAACAGGTTAATAATAAGGCTATGTCTTTAAAATTAACGAGGCATTTTAATTGCTTCTAAATGAAGTATGTGGGGCTAAGCATTGAATAAAGTAAAGGTAAACCATGTCTTTTGTGTAATTCTGGCCCGCCGCGGTCACTGCTGTGAGTAGCGCTAGCTAGCTAGAGATAGAGCACTATGCTAGCGTTGGTTTCGCGCGGTGTTCTCCGGCGGTCAGAAGAAATAGCGGTGCTGTGTTAATAGATTTCACGACACTAGCAATTTGGTACAGACATGTATTTTGAGCTAGCTGTCACAAAAATAGACTGGACCAACGAGGTTTTGCTAACTTTATAACCTAGAAGAGATCAAGCTTTTGGCAGATTTTGACACATTGGTAAAACAAAAATCTATTTCAGTGACTGCAGCACTGCGTCGGTTACTACATTAACCATCATGTTAACGATCAACCTAACAGTATTTGATTTGGTACAATTCATTCATATCGAACATTAAGCAAGCTTACCTGTACGCTTTTAAGGTCCAGAAATGAGCTGTGTCCGGTGCAGTACGTTGGTGTTGATCTCCCTGTCAACTATATATCGATGCATTTTCAATCATTTTTCCCGGTCAACTATATGCCGATGACTTTTCAACACATTCAGCGATCGCCCGGTAAACCAAATATCAATGCTTAATCAATCATAAAGTTAACTATAGATCAATGTTGTTCCAATATTGTTGCCATCAACATTAATAACATCAGGTTTTCATCGATATGGTAATGGTGATTCAACATTTATTTTGCATTGAAATTTCAACATCAACCATAATGATGATTCAGATGGAAAAACAATGTTTATTCAATGTTGGCTTGCTGTCTGGGTTGAGTTTACTTATAAAAACGTTTTAACTGCAAGTGCACTACTATTTTGTCCAATGAACACAAACAATTAAGTTGAGAAAACTTAAAATTTTTATTTATAATTTCGACCGTTTAACTTCCTGTTGTTGCGCATGCGCGGTCTGTCGTCGCGGTAACTTGCACGGGGTTTCCCTCTTCAATCACGCTGACGAAGGGACTCGGGAGTGGATTTCGTCTGTTAAGAGGTAAGTTTTATTTTATGGTTGAAATTAAGATAAATAAACTGTACTCCTAAACTATAAAGTGCAATTTTATGTTCCTGAAAAATAACTCATTCTATACCACGTTAACGTTATCTATTCAAACAAGCTCAGACAGTGATAGCAATCTTCATAGCTCAGCTGCTAACATTTGGAGGTCATAAAAAATACACGGTTAGAGTGTGTCGATTAAAACAATAACATGTTATAGAAGTGGATTTTGTAGATAGTGTTACGTTTGTTAATTAATGTTCATTCTGTTTACTGTAGGCCTATTGTGCTGTAAGTTATACACGACCAAGTGTTAAGGACGTGTGATTGAACCGTGATATATGTTTGATTTAACGTTAGTCTAGTCATCTCCATAAAATGTTATTGTTCCACATTCTGTTCCTTTGTTTTAAAGTAGCGTGCTTTTCAGCTCTCCTTAAAGCTACACTATGTAACGTTAACTTTTTTTGTGTGTTAAATTTTTATGAAATGAGCGAGTAACGTTACATCATGAATTTATTTTTCAAACCGCTTTTTTTGTGTGTGTGAAATGGGCGTCACTCGTCAGACATAAATGGAGAGAAGTAGCTCCGGCTACAATGTTCTTCCACAAGACGCATGCAGTTCTGGTTAACTGCTCGAACGCCAAAAGTTGCAGACATTAGCTTTAATGTCCAAATGATTCAAACCATGTTACTTGACTGTAGCAGCAATCTAATGGCGCTTTTCCATTACCAGTACCAGCTCGACTCGACTCGCCTTGGCTCGCCTCGACTCGGCTCGCTTTTCTCTCCGTTTTCCATTGCAGAAAGTACCGCCACAAATAGTACCTGGTCGTCATAGCGGCGCCGCAGGAAACTGCCGTGACGTAATCTTCAACGCGACAAACACCCGCTACCCTCACACACACAGGACAATGGAGGACATCGAGGGTATGCTGTTTTTGATTCTCGGGATGTGGCTGTTTATCACTGCAAGACGACAAATGTTGTTTCAGGAGAGGCTGAGGACAGCAAAACGAAACACTGCTGAAAAAAACAGGAGAGTTTGGGAATTACTACAGAGTTCAGACTACGAGATGAATCCGGTTGTTCAAAGCCGACGCAAGAGGGTAAGTTATGCTAACGTTTATATGTGTAAATACTATACTGTATAAAGTATTTGATAAACTTTATAGCTACCAGTAATTATAATATAGCTACCAGTATCTAGCGTGGTACCAGTTTAGTAATAGGAGAAAAAGTATATACTGGTAGCTATCCAAGCGTTTGTGGGAGTGGAGAAAAAAATGCTCTCAGAAAAGTGTGGGAAAATCAACCCAACTCTTTTTTTTTTTTTTTATACTTTAAAATTATAATATAATTAATTTAACTTTTTCTCCTATTATACTAATATCTACCAGTATTACGTACTAAAATGTGTATGCTTTGTGTTTCAGATCTGTTTAGCTTTGCAAAGTCGCCGCGGTAGACCGTCTGTTTGGGCTTTCAACCGAGCTACCGAGTGGTGGGATGTTATTGTTCCCGGTTTCACAAACACGCAGTGGGTTCAGAACTTCAGAATGTCATTTATAATTAAATATATTTCAGAAAGAAACATTTATATACTTGTATAATAAACTGCGTCCAGTGATGGAGAGACAAGACACAAGCTTCCGAACGTGTGTTCCTCTAAAGAAGAGAGTGGCCATCGCACTATGGAAGCTTGCGACCGGTTCAGAGTACAGAACTATCAGCCATCTTTTCGGAGTAAGCATAACAACTGTTTGCCGGTGTGTTCAAGAGTTCACTGCTGCTGCAGAAACATTGTTGGTTCCGGAACAAATTCGGTTCCCAGACCAGGAGAAGTTTGAAGAAATGGCTGCCTACATTGAGAACAGATGGGGGCTCCCGCAGTGTGTTGGTGCTATTGATGGGTCACACATACCCATTTTGGCACCACAGGAGTACCACTGTGACTACTTCAACCGTAAAGGCTGGCACTCCATCATCCTTCAAGGTGTTGTAGATGGAAAAGGACTGTTCTGGAACGTGTTTGCAGGACTGCCTGGCAGCTTGCATGATGCTCGTGTTTTTAGATTGTCCACATTGTGGGAGTTGGCCAGCCGTGGCAACCACTTTCCAGCTTACACCAGGAATATTGGTGGGGTGAATGTCGGCTACTACATCCTGGGAGATTCTGCCTAGCCCCTTCAGAACTGGCTCATAAAACCCTTCACTGACACCGGACGGCTGACAGCCCAGAGGAAGTAAATATATGGAAAAAAGAATGGGTGCGAGAATAGACCCCCTCAGGCACTCCACAGGAGAGTTGAGCTGGTGAGGAAGAAAAATTACCCAGTTTAACAGAGAAGCTTCTATTTGTTAGATAAGATCTGAACCAGCTGAGGACAGTTCCCTGGATGCCCACAGAGTATTCTAGTCGAGATAATAGAGTTTTATGATCAACTGTATCAAAGGCCGAGGTTAAGTCTAACAGTAACCAGTCACCAGCATCGGTCGCTAACAGTATATCATTAGAAACCCTTAGAAGAGCAGACTCTGTGCTTTGCAGAGGCTTAAAACCAGACTGGAAAGTTTCAAGAATTTGATTTGCGCTAAGATGAGATTGGAGTTGATTGAGAACCGTTTTCTCCAGTGCTTTTGTAATAAAAGGAAGGGTCGAAATAGGTCGAACATAATTAAAATCCCTAACATCGAGTGAAGGTTTCTTGAGCAGAGGTGTAACAGTAGCTTGTTTTAGTGTATCAGGGATAGTCCCTGTGCTCAAGAATTTATTCATAACAGACACCATACATGTTCCAACCGAATCAAAAGTTTGTTTCAAAATACGGGGAGAAAGAACATAAAGAGAGCAGAAGGAAGGTTTCAAATGATCAACAATTTCTCTGAGAGATAGAAGAGAAACAGGGTCAAACACACTCCATATGGGTGATGAACAGCCCAGTTCAGGCAAGACATTAGCAGATGATTGCAACTGAGATCTTAGAGAGGTGATCTTCTCACAGAAAAACCTTGAGAAACCTTCACATAGTGATACTGAAGGATTTGAAATTACAATTTTAGGAGGATTGAGAGCAGACTTCAACACAGAAAATAAGGCTTTTGAACTACTAATACTAATACTGTGTTTGACCCCCTTTCGCCTTCAGAACTGCCTTAATTCTACGTGGCATTGATTCAACAAGGTGCTGAAAGCATTCTTTAGAAATGTTGGCCCATTGATAGGATAGCATCTTGTAGTTGATGGAGATTTGTGGGATGCACATCCAGGGCACGAAGCTCCCGTTCCACCACACCCCAGAGATGCTCTATTGGGTTGAGATCTGGTGACTGTGGGGGCCATTTTAGTACAGTGAACTCATTGTCATGTTCAAGAAACCAATTTAAAATGATTCGAGCTTTGTGACATGGTTCATTATCCTGCTGGAAGTAGCCATCAGAGGATGGGTACATGGTGACCATAAAGGGATGGACATGGTCAGAAACAAGGCTCAGGTAGGCCGTGGCATTTAAACGATGCCCAATTGGCACTAAGGGGCCTAAAGTGTGCCAAGAAAACATCCCCCACACCATTACACCACCACCACCAGCCTGCACAGTGGTAACAAGGCATGATGGATCCATGTTCTCATTCTGTTTACGCCAAATTCTGACTCTACCATCTGAATGTCTCAACAGAAATCGAGACTCATCAGACCAGGCAACATTTTTCCAGTCTTCAACTGTCCAATTTTGGTGAGCTCTTGCAAATTGTAGCCTCTTTTTCCTATTTGTAGTGGAGATGAGTGGTACCCGGTGGGGTCTTCTGCTGTTGTAGCCCATCCGCCTCAAGGTTGTGCGTGTTGTGGCTTCACAGATGCTTTGCTGCATACCTCGGTTGTAATGAGTGGTTATTTCAGTCAAAGTTGCTCTTCTATCAGCTTGAATCAGTCGGTCCATTCTCCTCTGACCTCTAGCATCAACAAGGCATTTTCGCCCACAGGACTGCCGCATACTGGATGTTTTTCCCTTTTCACACCATTCTTTGTAAACCCTAGAAATGGTTGTGCGTGAAAATCCCAGTAACTGAGCAGATTGTGAAATACTCAGACCGGCCCGTCTGGCACCAACAACCATACCACGCTCAAAATTGCTTAAATCACCTTTCTTTCCCATTCTGACACTCAGTTTGGAGTTCAGGAGATTGTTTGACCAGGACCACACCCCTAAATGCATTGAAGCAACTGCCGTGTGATTGGTTGATTAGATAACTGTATTAATGAGAAATTGAACAGGTGTTCCTAATAATCCTCTAGGTGAGTGCATACTGAGTGTATTTGACCTGGAGACTAATTCCAGTAGGTCTGGCAACTGAGATGTTGCGGTCACCGTGATTTTGCCAAGTAAGACATGGTCCTGGATCAACATATTTTGTTGATCCTGGATCAACATTCCTGTCCCAAAATGTAGTCCTTACCCAATCCCTACCCCTAAACCTAACCCTACCCATAACTTTTCCCTAAAATCATAGGGTAATGATAGGTGAATAACACTGATGTGTAAGTACTTCACCCTGGTTCTAAGCCTAAACTTGACATAAACTGTAAACTTGTCCCTCAAATCTGATTGGTTGATTGGAAAGTTGATCCAGGATCAACAAAGATGTTGATCCAGGAACATGTGGTACTTGGTGAAATCACGTTCACCATTGCCCTTCGGGGTTTAAATTGTGTCAGATTTAATGGTAATGTGATTGTGTGAATACTTCACATTCTGAAATTAATGTTTTGAGCTAGTTAACATTCTATAACTCTATTCCAATTAAATCCTATATGTTTTTGTACTTTTACCAGTGTTTTATTCTTTCAAAAGTGTTTATGTGGATTTGATTAGATAAGGTGCGTATAGATTTAATCATTCGTAACTTTCCAAAAGAAAAGTATACATTGTGACTACAGAGGGGCCTAACTTCAGCATCTGTAGGCATTTAGTTCATGAATCTGGAGTGCTGTCCTACTTAGTTACAAGAAAGACAGTTAGGGGACGCTACATAAATATTAATATAAAGGCTAATAAAACGTTACACTCACTTCAGTTCTTCTGGAGGTTCAGCAGGAACACGAATAGTTGGTACCGATCCTTTTTTCAGGAGCAGCTTCTTAGCAAAACCAGCTTTATACTGACCCTCCTCGTTTATAAAGCAGTCTGGTGAGAAATGATTCGCGCAAACATGAAAGCATTGACGTTGATCGTGGGGAATATTCACTTCGAGAACAAACTCAGCCACTGCGTCTTCAGCGGTTCGGATTTAGGAACATTAAAATGACTGCTGTGTTCCTTATTGGAACACAAACAAACAAAAATAACGACTTTATTGAACTAATCATTTCCTTGTGATATTTCACGTAGTGATATTGCGCAAAGCTTCTAGGTTGCACGTCAAGCGCAGGCTCACTATTGGCCGACGCTGGCCATGTGTTTGATGCGTGACGTACAACCTAGAAAGAGAAGGAAATGAATAGTTGAAATAAAGTGGTTATTTTTGTTTTGTTTTACGCACAAAAAGTATTCTCGTCGCTTGATAAACTTAAGATTGAGCCACTGTAGTCACTTGGACTATTTTAACGATGTCTTTAATAACTTTTCGAGGCCGGCAAGTTCAATCCCTGAAGAAGCCTATGGACTAGTATGGAGGAGTGATCCAGCTCTCAGATTTCATCAAAAATATCTTAATTCGTGTTCCGAAGATGAACAAAGTTTTTGGGTGAACTATCCCTTTAAGGTCGCGCCCGTGCCTCTGCCAGCGTGAGCAACAGACTAGAGAGAGCGAGTCAGACGAAGCTATCTCCAGAAACTCCGCATTAAACGATTGATTTAGAGAGAAAAGTGACTAAATATAAAGAAAGGATTGGATTTTTGAGTGGACGCAATACATTGGAGAAGCTGTTGGAGTGACAAGAGGACGAGGCAGAGAATTAGAAATAGAGGCTGATGCAGATCCACGGAGAATCAAAGCGCTGCTCATGCACTTCCTTGTTTAAACATACATTATTTTCTTTACTTGGTGAGTCATATTACAATGATCAATTTGATGTTATGTTAACGTTAATTTGCACGTGGGCTTAATGGCCCATGAAACCCCCCTCTTTCAGCTCAAGTCCACCCACAATCTTTTTGAAAAATGCAACTTAAATGGGCGTGGCAGGAGAGGAAGAGGGGGCGAGCAACTGTCATCTGTCAGTGGCCCATCCGAGACTCAATAAAAGTTAGGGGTAAAACGTGAGGACATACTTTTGTATGGTTTTTATGTCTTTTAAAGTCCAATGAAATACAATAACCACCTGTTTGAGCTTTCAAAAGTAACTGAATGGCCTGCTTCATATTTTAGATTAAAATATGCGTGAAAAAATATTTTATAATGTCAACTTCAAATAAAAACTAATAGTAATTTAAAGATGTGGTAGCATTGGATCTGGATGGGAAGGATAACTCCAATCTTTTTTCGAGTCATTTCGTTCATTTCGTTCGTTGAATGAACGAAAGGACTCGAAAAAAAGATTTGTTCACTTTGATGAACGAGTTCGAACAGGAGAGTCACGAACGTGCATCACAGAACAGAGCAAGGCGAGCATCTGTGCTTATAAAACTTAAACTTTTTTATTTATTTTTGAAATGACCGATTGTTTCGCTAGATAAGACCCTTATTCATCGTCTGGTATCGTTTAAAGCCCTTTGAAGCTGCACTGAAACTGTCATTTGGACCTTGAACCGTTTGGGTCCTGTTGAAGTCCATTATATGGAGAAAAATCCTGGAATGTTTTCATCAAAAACCTTAATATCTTTTCGACTGAAGAAAGAAATACATGGACATCTTGGATGACATGGGGGTGAGTAAATTATCAGCAAAAGTTTTTTTTAAAGTGAACTAATCCTTTAATAGGTGAGCTGTAACATCACTACATGACTTACCATTTTTACAAGACCCAAGAAAATATCAGAAGATTTCACTGTGATAACTTGATATTCTATAAGTTTCTTACACTGTTTACACACTCAGCAGGGAGGAATTACGAACTGTTCCATATTTATGATTATGGGTGGAACTATATGACATCAGAAAGTAAAACTAAACTGATGAACAGGAAGCTTAATCAAACAGTAATGTTTTCAGAAAGGACTGCGACTGATAGAGGCAGCAGCAAAACTGTCATGTCACAAAAAAGGACGCATTCCCCCACTGGTGAAGAAAAAGGAAAATAGAAGAAACGGCAAGATAAAGGTATGTTGAAATTATTAATGTTAACTAAATTAGGCTATGTTGCAAGCTAACTAAAGTTGGCTAGTTAATTAACAGTTAATTAAGTTAAGCTAGTTAATTAAGCCTAGGTACAACTCACCGTACATTCACATCATATGTAAGGACAGCTGTAGAGTTACACTTACGGGACACTACACTTATTTGCAATCACAAAAGTTCATTATTAGCATGTGTTTTAAAGCCTTGCCAGTTAAACATTTAATTTGCGAGCATGTACATTCAAAGCAGTGATTAAAGTGGTTAACTTTTAAGTGCCGTGCGTATGTGGGTGCGTGTACTTCTCCGTACTCTTTATGATGCGGTCCCATCTTTTATGGTAATGGCTTTAGTGCCTGGTTACAAATCAGACAAAACGGACAAAAAGTTAGTCATTTAAACTACATTATAACGACCATTAATGTTTTTTAACTTGTATGTTTCATATACTAGTAGCCTATGTAATTGAATAGATTGTGAAATGAAACGTTTCTCATTCTTAGTGTTTTTTTATTTAGCTTACATACAATTCAGTTACTATACAATAGCTGTCTGTCTTTCTATAAAGCTGTGTACTGTAAAAAACGCTATACAAATAAATAAATATATTACTTGATGGCAATTGTTTGTTAACATGGGTTGGCTATACCCAATGTTTAGATCTGTTTGGGTATTTATGCAAATTAGCACATACATAATTAGTTTATGCACCGTTTGTCCATGTTAACAAACAATTTAAAAAAACTTGTAATACATTTTTTGTTGGTCTTGAAGTAAGTAACTCAGTAGTTTTCATGGTGATATCTAAAGGTTAAAAATTTTACCCTATTCACGTGAGAAAAAGAATGAATGGGCGTATGAATAGGCTATATTTGGCTCTTTTTCAAAACGTTTCCCTAATGGGATTCTTCGGGGCTTTTTTCCCTTACTCATGACATATTGAGTTGAAAAATCAAAATCAGTTGAGATTGCATCTGTTGCGATTTCTTTAACCTTTGTTCATAAAATGACTGGACTATGAGGGGCGGGGCCGTTCAACTTGACAGTCAATGGCGCTCTCGTTTTGAATCAGTATCACTAATAGTTCAATATTTTAGTGAATGTTAGTGTTTAGTGAGTAAGCTATGCTCATATTCTGATTTTAAATGGGCCTCCAAATAAAATGCGGCTCTTGGCCCCATAAAGGCTTGGGCTGCCCATGCCTACTTGTGTTCTCTTTTATATATAAAAATATATGTTCATGATTGTATAAAATGGTGTTGTATAAAACGGTTGCATTTGCTGTACTGTGGCTCCCAGAGACACATTTAGTTTCTGTATTTAGATGATTCTTCTGCAGCCCAATAGATCTAACTACAGCCGTTTGGAGCACATGGTCTCAGACTGGCATTTAGAGGCAGAGCTTATAGGCTCAGTGAGAGTTAGTGACGGAGATGGAGGGACTTCTCACTGAGGAGATAGAGGGACTTCTCACTGAGGTTAGAGTTAGTGACGGAGATGGAGGGACTTCTCACTGAGGTTAGTGACGGAGATGGAGGGACTTCTCACTGAGGTTAGAGTTAGTGATGGAGATGGAGGGACTTCTCACTGAGGTTAGAGTTAGTGATGGAGATGGAGGGACTTCTCACTGAGGTTAGTGACGGAGATGGAGGGACTTCTCACTGAGGTTAGAGTTAGTGATGGAGATGAAGGGACTTCCTCTCAGAAACTGCTGTCTCATATGCCTGCTTATGGCATGAATGGCTGCTTTGACAGCTTGACAGTGGTTCATAGTTTAAGTTGTTTAAATACTTTTTAACTATACAACATCCATTTTTTGAAAACACAAACTAAATTACTCAGTGAGCATAAGTTCTGGGGTGCATTACAGAAAGATCCTAAAATTAGAATCCTGTCATGCAGGGGCGTAGGAATGAGTTTAACATTGGGGAAACGTATCGGAAACCTGACAGATCCGTTAATGGTTTGAACAGAAATATGTCATATATTAACTACACTGCAAAACATTCACCAACATACTTTATCTTTACAAATGTATCTTTTAGTAGAATAAAGGAAAACACATTTTGAATGGCAGTAATTAACTGATAAATATCAAATCAATTCTTTAATTGCAGGCCTAATCATCCAGTTTTGTAGATTAATAAATAATATATTGATCAAAATTTGAATTCAAATTTTCTGAATAAATTTTATTTTCTTAGTTGTATCTTATGCCTCGTCAGAAAAAAGAACGATTCGTTGGACCATTTTTTCTGCCGACCAAAAAACACCACAGCGTTGCGCAACATCAAATGGCAAACGAATCGTTCGGTTTGTAATGCGTACCAAACCGAAAGCCTCATGCCGAACGGTTCAATACGAATACGCGTATCGTTACACCCCTACTAGTTAGATGTTGAATCACAACATCAGCTTAAAGGATTAGTTCACTTTTTAAAAAACTTTTGCTGATAATTTACTCACCCCCATGTCATCCAAGATGCCCATGTCTTTTTTTCTTCAGTCGAAAAGAAATTAAGGTTTTTGATTAAAACATTCCAGGATTTTTCTCCATATAATGGACTTCAACAGGACCCAAATGGTTCAAGGTCCAAATGACAGTTTCAGTGCAGCTTCAAAGGGCTTTAAACGATACCAGACGATGAATAAGGGTCTTATCTAGCGAAACGATCGGTCATTTCAAAAATAAATATAAAAGTTTAAGTTTTATAAGCACAAATGCTCGCCCCGCCCTTGCTGTCATGTCTTATTGTCAGAGCCAGCCAGGAGTCTGGTCTTAGCGAAAGAGGCTGAAGGAGAGAAATTCTGACTGAAATGCCTTTTAGCGCGACTTAAATGCAGTCGGCCCCGCCCATTTCGGTTGGCTGAAAAGCCATTTGTCCGTGCAAAGCACAGCCGTGAACCGATCAGGCTTCAGTATTCGGAGAAAACGAAGTTTCCCTATACGCATTAGAAACTGACGCAATGCGAGTGAACCGTATCGAAAGGGAATAATTATTATAAAAGTTGCTCTATTCAGCAATGTAGATGTCATATTGTCATTTGTTTTGTCAGCCATGGCGTCCTCCCGTGATCCTCCAGTGTTCTGTGACATCTGTGATGAAAGAAAGCAGAAAGCTGTGAAGACCTGCCTGACGTGTCAAAGCTCTTACTGTGACTCTCATCTGGAGCCTCATCGCAGAGTCCCGCGTCTAAAGAAACACACACTGATCAACGCTGTGGAAAATCTGGAGAATTATATATGCCAGAAACACGAGAGACCTCTGGAGCTGTTCTGTAGAGATGATCAGACGTGTGTTTGTCTGTCCTGCACTGAAGGAGAACACAGGACTCACAACACTGTTCCTATAGAGGAGGAGAGTCGAGAGAAGAAGGTAAAAATTAAAAACTAAACACTTTAACCCTTATAAGCTTAAAGGTCCCCTGACATGAAATTTTCACTTTCTGAGGTTTTGTAAAGGGGTCATATAATGGTACATGCACTTACAAGTTGATTGTACTGAAATGTGTGTTGGGAGTGCCTGTACACAACCATCATAAAATGATAAAAATCCATCCAGTGTTTTTTTTTAAATCTCCTTATATGTTTTCCCCTGCCTCAAATCAAGCCGTTCGACCGTGTGAGGTCACACGCTCGCACGCCCCTCCCACGATTGTTGATTGACAGCCGCGTTTCAACACAGACCCGCCCTCGCTCATGAGCGAGATGTCAATCATACTCCGTGGAGACCGGCGCGGTCATTGTTGATATGCTGGAGCACTGTCTATGAGCAGAATGGCGTCTAAGCGATTGTGGTGTTCTGTTCTTGGGTGTAATAACGAACACAGCAGTCATTTTAATGTTCCTAAATCCGAACCGCTTAAGAAGCAGTGGCTGAGTTTGTTTTCGAAGGGAATATTCCCCACGAGCAACGTCAATGCTCTCATGTTTGCGCGAATCATTTCACACACCAGACTGCTTTATAAACGAGGATCAGTATAAAGCTGGTTCTGCTAAGAAGCTGCTCCTGAAGAAAGGATCGGTACCAGCTATTCGTGTTCCTGCTGAACCTCCAGAAGAACTGAAGTGAGTGTAACGTTTTATTAACCTTTATATTAATATTTATGTGCGCCCCCTACCTGTCTCACTTGTAACTAAGTAGGACAGCACTCCAGATTCATGAGCTAAATGCCTACAGATGTTGAAGTTAGGCCTCTCTGAAGTCACAATGTATACTTTTCTTTTGGAAAGTTACGAATGATTAAATCTATACGCACCTTATCTAATCAAGTCCACATAAACACTTTTGAAAGAATAAAACACTGGTAAAAGTACAAAAACATATAGGATTTAATTGGAATAGAGTTATAGAATGTTAACTAGCTCAAAACATGAATTTCATCAAATCACTTTAATCAAATCACTCTCTTACTGCAAGCGCGTCTCTCTCATTTTCGTGTCTTTCACTCTCCCACCACACTTGTCAAACAAAAACTCTCATCTCCCGTTTTATTAAACTTTATAACGTTATATTATATAAAAAGGTTTACACTCAGGGTACATTACGGCATGTTTTCTATGTATGACGTTCTCAATATAATTCATAAACCCCGTTTATACTGAACAACGCGTTATGGTTATTGTGTTCCAAACGGTGTGCACAGAACAGAGAGGCGGGGTGAGCAAAGCTCATTATCATTTAAAGTCATATGCACTGAAACGGCGTGCTGAAAACAGAGCTGTTTTTGACCAGGTAAAATTAGTGTTTTCTTACAATACTAATGAGAATTTTTAATTAAAGTATATTACAAACTTTTAATTTAGACCCTAAAGAATCATATTAGCTTGTACAAAAATGGCATTATATGACCCCTTTAACATTAATATTAGTTCCCCTAGCCTGTATTTGGTCCCCTCGTGTCTAGAATTTTCAATCGGTGTAAACCGAGCTTTGGCTATTTTCCTCTTCTCTGCAGCTCAGACGCGCTGATCTTGAATCTCCTCGTTATGACGTCATAACGAGGAAAGGTTACCTCCCCTTTCTCTGCTTTGCCCGCCCGGAGAATTTGGCTCGCCTATGAGAAAACGAGCTAGGAACAGGAAGTACGAACGCGCCGGCGCGATTTTAGTTTTTCCTAGAGAAATAGCTTTGAGATTTGAGTTTTTCCTCGAGAGATATCATGGCTTGCAAACGAGCGAAGCATGGCAGTTGATCAGTGTTCGGGTGTACAAATGAACACAGAAGTATTTTTTAGTTCCTTCATCCTCTGAAGAAACAATGGGTTAATTTTATTTTCTCTGGAAATGCGCCGACACAACTTCCCAAAGTTTTGTATGGTCCAAACATTTTACCGACGACTGTTCAATGACGCACGTTACACTGCACAACGAAGCTCTTACTGTATGTACATCATCGTGTTTGCATTGGTGAAAGCATTAGAGAGAGTGTAGAAACTGCGTTGCAAAGATAAGATCTTCATGCTTGCGATCAACAGACTCATCTGCTTGCTCAATGCTCATCACTGCAACATTTTATGTAATGGGAATAGATCTTAATACTTTAAAAACTTCTCACTATTCGTTAATCTCGATAGCTGTAATAGTAAAAACGTATAATATTTGTAGTAAAAGTATTCGAGAAAGTTTTGCATGTAATACATAGCTATTTCATATGCAAGCATGTCAGCCAATCACAGCAGTGGCTGGCTACACTGAATCCCACAGCAGATACACCCCTTCAAACAGAGTGTTCAAATCAGAGGCTAAAATCAGGCTAGGAAAAATGCCTTTTATTTCTAAATTATGACTACTTTTGATCTAAAAAACATACTAACATTATAAGGGCAACCCAGGAAACATTATAAAATTATAAAATAACCCCATGTCAGGGGACCTTTAATAACCTTAAAAGGAAGACACATGGGCTCTTCCTAGTTATTTTTGAACTGTGAGTGTAACTTGTTGTTTTTTAAAGTGTTATAAAAATGAATTCCCTAAAGCACACTGTAAAAAATATGATCAGTAAGTCATGGCAAGTTATGTTTTTACATAATGTTTAGGCTACTCATCAAAATATTTTAAACAATTTCAACTTTAAAGTTATACAAGATTCAACTCAATTTTTTAAAAGTCAGTTTAATATAATATAAGTTAAAGTTACTTGTACAGCGATTTGAATATGCAAAAAAAAATTAAGTCACCAATTGAAATTTATAGTAAAGTTTACAGTGTAGTAACAATAAAATTATGCACTTTTGGGGGATTTTAGGTAATTTAGTTCATTGATCTTATGTAAATTTCTTTATTTCAGTATCATTTGAATGAACAAATACAACATTTTTGGACCTTAAAGGGGGCATTCGGCAACTCTAGCTATTTCTTCGTTGATTTTCACTTTTGTTGTCGCATGTTTTGTCAACGAGCTCCCCTACAGCTGTGAGGCGTACATTTCACAACAATGTCGTAAAAAAAACTCACTTGCGGCACCCTCCTCCCGCTTTCTACCGCTGCTCATGTGCATTTGTTATTATCGGAGCCTGCCAACTTTATCGTGTGGAGCTATGTCTACCGAGGTGGGTAATATATCATATACATTGAGGGCGGCGTGTGTGTTTATGTCGAATTGCTGTAAAGCAGTTTGTGTTTCTCGCTCGTTCTCGCTTCTCACGAGACTTCCTATTTCCAACTCTGGAGAAATTGAAGAAGCGTTCATGGCCCAGACACATATAATGACCATTGCTGTAACTGGGAGTGCAATCAACGGTGGGAGAACCTCTGAGACCTCCAGACTCGATACCACCGGATTCGGATGCACTAGACTCAAGGACGATGTCAGGACCACTAAGATGCCAACTGCTCGCATCGACATCAACGGTAGATCCGTTGATGGACTGGTAGGAAGCCAGTCTCAAACGCCTAAGGACCACCTTTATAGCTTTTCTGGAGCGTTGATGTTGTCTGGAGACTCTGGATTTGGGACCACTGGACTCGGAAGTGCTGTGAGCACTGGACCTGGGATCATCAGACTTGCTGAATCAGAATTGCTGGAAACCGTTGTGCTAACATGTTAAATGGCTTGATGCACACAACCCCCCACAAAAAATAAAAAAATTTAGGGGAAGGTTCCCCCTCTACTTCCTCCACATTAAAAGGAGAACCGCTCAGCTGCAATGACAAATCAATAGTCTTGTTCATGTTGGTTAAGTGAGCCTACTCATTGTCCAGTACATGGTCCTTGATGCTGCGCTCTCCTTGTCGGAGATGCATAATTCTCACTGGTGGATCCATTTAGTAGTCTTCTGTCACAAACTGCTCTGAAGACTTGGGTTGACAATCCAAATGCAGCTTTATTGGGACAATCCAGAATCATAATCCATAAAACAGGCATGGGGTCAAAACCGTAGAGGAAACAATCCAAATGTACGATAGAGTCCAAAAACACAGGCAAACAAGGATGTCAAAGACAAGGGAAACCAGGTTACAGGCACTCAAAATAGGCAGACTTTAACAAGGGTAATCACACACAGCTAAACAAAATTACACAATCATGAACAGTTAATTTTCCATAATGGAAAAGCCCAGGAGTCAGGAGGAGTGCCCTCTGGTGGAGATTAAGGGCACTCCAGCTGGTGGATTTGACTGTCGTAACCGTAA
The DNA here is from genome assembly GCA_029959095.1 of Rhinichthys osculus. Classification (NCBI taxonomy): domain Eukaryota; kingdom Metazoa; phylum Chordata; class Actinopteri; order Cypriniformes; family Leuciscidae; genus Rhinichthys; species Rhinichthys osculus. The sequence goes on along the minus strand of JARWKJ010000021.1, from coordinate 3,676,887 downwards.
TTAAGAGATGGCAACCCGTGACGTTCTACCCTGAGCAGATTTATGCGTTTCTATGTTAACAGTATCAATGCCGAAATGAATCTACAGCAGTCAGGTGGAACAAGTAAGAGCTCTAAAAGTTATTTATCCACCTTATTCCTGACAAGCTTACTGCGTTTTGAATTATGGGCGGCACTTCCGGTTTGGGGAACTTCCATTCAAAAAGACAATCCCTACAAATTAAACTGATCCGTTAGTTTGACTTAATGAGCAATCAGTTTTCTTTCATGTTTTATCTAAGAATAACATGAGAATAACGTAACACTTGGTATTTTAACGTGACATGTTATAACAAGAATATCCATAGTAAGAGCACTGCATTCTTTTCCTCATGATTATTTTCTTTTTTCCTTTTGAATTCCGCTGTAACGTTAATAGTATGACAAAGGTCAACACATACTGCACATTTGTGGTCTGTTCTCCCGATTTAATTTACGATGTATACCATTAATAATTCAGTGGAATCCTCTCCAAATCCTCACGTCTCTTTCCAGGTTTGGTTTCACAGGTAAATACAATTTATTATCTGTCAAAATGACTGAAATCGCTTTAAAATAGTATCACGTAAAGCTGAAGTAAAACACTTTTTTATTAAGGCAACGTATGTTACATAATACAGATTACCACAGTGATATTTAACCGACCGATTTAGCTGTGGAAAGATGCTTTTGAGATTATTCATGGTCTGTTGAAAGTTACCTTGTTGATGCTTTTACACTTTTAAATGTCCTTTTAATGTTCAATGGTTGAAGGGTGAGTAGAATAATGTAATGTCATCGTAAAAGGTTTAAAAATCTATTATTGCGTCCATAGAGCTTAGTCTTTCACTGATTGTTTAACATTACATCTTAACGGAAGTTACACCCATAATTCGCGCAAAGCGTCATGGGGCGCAGGAATACTGTGGATATTCATTATAATTGTAATGTGATGTGCTTTGAGACATAAGGTAATTTAACGCAGTCTCTCATCTGATGCATTGGAGACACAATGAAGGAAGGGTGGGATCAAAGCTAGCTTGCTAATGCTAGCCACTCTGAAATTGCCTGCCCTACCTTTAAACTGCCAATAGTTTTTTTTTTTACTTTTAAGAAAAAAAATGTTATCCTTAAAGACATGTACTAAACGCCACAGAATTTTGAATTCATTTTGTCTTTTATACGATTTTATTCAAAGGATGAAGATATCTGTGTTTCTCTGTATGTAGACTGCCGTTCGTCAGATGATCCAGGACAGAATGAAGATGATTCAAGAGATCCACCACTCAGTAGAGCTGAGAAAGGTGAGTGGAGGTTAAAACGTAAAATTGATAATGCATTATAATATTTTAATCAGCTTCATAAAAGTTCTCAATTAAATGGATAAAACTTAATAGATTAACCTTCTAATCATTCTCATTTATCAGAAAAACACAGAGAAAGATAGATCCTCCAGTGATAAGATTTTCAAAGTTCTGATCTTCTACATTGAGAAATGTCAGTCTGATCGGATGGAGATGATAGATGAACAGCAGAAAGCAGCAGAGAAACAGACTGAAGATCTCATTAAAGAGCTGCAGCAGGAAATCACTGAGCTGGAGCAGCTCTCACACACTGACGATCATCTCCATCTCATACAGGTCTGTCAACATATCTCATCAGTCATCATGTACAATTGACCTATGGCTAAGCCACACCCCCAAACGCCATGAGCCAATCACAGTGTGCACAGCTAACCCAATACACTCGGACATTCTCTGCTTCTTCGTCCATTGAAATGCATTGCAGTTAGCCAGTTTTCATTTGTTTTTATGTTTTTTCTTGTCATTTTGGTGGTCAAAATGGTCAAATGGTGTGCATGGAGTACATGCAACTCAAGCACTAGGTATCCCGAGAGGCTGGGCGACGGTGTGTATTTTTTACCCTTTCCCAAGCCAGATCTCAACCGAGAACCGAGATAAGTGTCTGGATTAAGTTAAGTGGTAGACCACAACACCAGCTAAACGTGGATAAATTAAACAAGGATTTCTACATCTGTTAAGATAAGATAAGTCAACAACGTATGTGAACGTTATCTTTAACATCTCTAACGTAGCGTTAGCCTAACATTAAAAAACGTTAGCTTCTAGCTGCGTTGTACATCATGTCACTTAGCTTCATTAACGTAGAACTGTAGAACTGTGTTAAAAAGCAGCAGACAGATCCAGCAGGATGAGAACTGAGGATTTGGAAGCTGCTCTTGCCAGTCGCAGTGCTTCAATTACTGAGAGCAGGGCAGTCTCAGTTGAGTGTCCGCTTTTGAAACCAGACTGATTGTTGTCCAGTAGTTTGTTCTGTGTAAGAAAGGAAGAGATCTGGTTGAAAACAACTCATTCAAGTGTTTTCGTGATGAATGGAAGAAGGGATACCGGTCTGTAATTTTCCAGATGTGCTGGATTTAGAGTGGGTTTCTTAAGCAGTGGGGTTACCCGAGCCTGCTTAAAAGTTGTGGCAAAGGTACCAGTGTGAAGAGGTGTGTTTATAATGTGCATGAGTGCGGGTAGAACTGAGGAAGAAATGGCTTGAAGTAAATTAGTGGGAGTAGGATCAAGCGGACAGGTGGTAGGGTGATTGGAAAGGAGGAGTTTAGAGACTTCTGCCTCTGAAAGTAGAGAGAAGGAGGGTATAATGTGTGCGTTAGCTGGTAAAATGTGTGCGTCAGTTTGTGGATTGGTAAATTGGCCGCTGATGGTGGCTGTTTTATTTATGAAGAATGTGGCAAAATCGTCAGCTGTTAGGGTTGATGAGGGAGGAGGGTTGAGAAGAGAGGAAAAGGTTTTGAAAAAACATGCGAGAGTCAGAAGAATTGCTAATTTTGTTGTGGTAGTAAGTTATTTTAGCAGTAGATATATTAGCAGAGAAGGAAGCGAGGAGGGATTGATAAAGACCAAGGTCAGTAGGATCTTTTGATTTTGGTTTTAGCGTATTCGGCATGCCACGGATGTTGGTATCAGACAATGGACCTGCCCTGGACAGCACCCTTCCAATCCCCCTCAAATGGGTTCACGAAAAGAGTCGTGCAGGCCTTTAAAGCTGGTCAGAGGCAGAAACTTTGGATACAAGAGTGTGTAGATTCCTGTTCAATTATAGGATTATGCCACAAACTACAACTGGTTTGTCCCCTGCCGAAATGATGATGTCCAGACGTTTAAGATCAACTTTTGATTTGCTTCTACCGGACCTGGCAGCCAAAGTGCTAAAGAAACCACTCAAACAGAAAGAAGACCATGACAGCACTGCTGACTTTTTGAGTGGGTGATCCTGTGTATGTGAGAAATTATAACTACGGGCCACAATGGATTCCTACTGTGGTTGAAAGTTGTACCAGTCTGCTGTCTTATGCTGCCTTGACAGTAACAGGACAGACCTGGAAAAGGCATGTTGATCAGGTTTGCAGGAGACACTGTTCCGGATTCTGCAAATTATTATTATTTTTTTAAATACACCAGGTATTGGAGAGGGAATCGGACATCCTGTGAGCAATGTATCTGTAGAGCCAGGGGAACAGAAATGACTGTAATAGGAAGGGCCTGATCCTCCTAATGTTGTGCAAGGCAAATCTACATGATCGGGCAGTTTTAGCAATATGGTCTGTGAAGTTCAATTGATCAACAATTACACAACCCCAAGGTTCCTGCCTGACCTTGATGGAGTTATGGATGATGTGCCTAGCTAAGTTGTGATGAAGTGTTGAGTTGGCCGGGACCACAAGTAGCTCTGTCTTTGCAAGGTTTAGTTGAAGGTGGTGGTCCTTCATCCAGCCAGAAATGTCTGTCAGGCAGGCCGAGATGCGAGCAGCTACCGTCGGATCGTCAGGCTGGAATGAGAGGTAGAGTTGTGTGTCATCAGCTTAGCAGTGATAGGAAAAGCCATGTTTCTGAATCACAGATCCTAGTGATGTCATGTGAGACAGAGAGACACTGTTCCGGATTCTGCGAATTATTATTATTATTATATATATTTTTTTTCAAAATACACCAGGTATTGGAGAGGGAATCGGACAGCCTGTGAGCAATGTATCTGTAGAGCCAGGGGAACAGAAATGACTGTAACCAGTGTCACAAGAAGAGCCTGAGGCTGATACTGAACAATTTCAAAAGGCATGGAAAGCAGATGCTCTTCTACCAGTGTTGTTGACCACAAGGAGGTCACCCAGAGTAAAAACGTGAACCAAGATATCTGAAAGATTTTGTTAAACAATTCAGCAAGATTATCTGGTATAAAAAAAAAGAAAGAAGGCAAATTGACAGTTTATATGTTTGGGAATGTTTTAGCTTTAAGGGGGAGAGATGTATTAGATGGAGTACAATTCTAGCCATTCCAGTTGTTACCGCTAGGGGGTGAATATGCTTGTGTTGTGTGGGAATTACCTGTTGCAGTGGAATGTTCTGTCCTGTTGGATAGTCAGGTCATGCTGGTGTAATCCTATAAAATAAGCACAGTCACTCCTGCATTCCTCTCTCTATTGTTTTTTTATACTAAGTTACCCCAGTAATAAAGTCCAATTTGAAAAATTAGTTAACTGTGTTAGAAAGGTATTGTGTAAAATATAATTACTTGAAATATAAATTAATAACATATTTAACAGTCTTGTCTTTCCTGCTGTAGATGAGCTCATCCCTGGACAGTCGTCCCCACACCAAGAACTGGACTGAGATCAGGATTGACTCTGGTGTGAACTCTATGTATAGAGCTCTTGCTCAACTGAAGAAAACTCTAGATACAATACTGGAAAAACACAATCCAACTGGTATGTGAATATCAAATACAGTAGATTTTTGCCAGTAACAAAGAAATAAATTTTTTCAAGGAATATTATGGGTTAAGTGGCGGCTGGTCAATAAAGGGCGCTAGGGCACCGCCCTCTCTGAACAACACAAACAAAACAATAATAATAAATTATGTAAATTGACATGTGTATGATATGATAGAAAATCATCTGTGCAAAATATAAGCTTTTCCTATATGTCCACTCTGCCTGTCCGCATGTCTCAAGTTCAGCTTTGGGGCGCTAGACAAATCACCCACAGGAGGCGGGTTTATGTAGCAGTTTAGCCAGTTGTTGTGAACATTTAAAGATGACACAAAATTTAGCCAATCAGCGATCTCAAATCTTCTGACAAAATCAGACTGACAAATGGTGATTTTCTCTATCAACCCCAACGAGAAACTGCTAAAGTCAAAACTAGTCTGTATGGTCTGAATAAAGCAAACAAGCACACCAGTAAAGTTTTGATGGATGACGATTGTAATCAAGGTACATTACATTTACATTTATTCATTTAGCAGACGCTTTTATCCAAAGCGACTTACAAATGAGAACAGTAGAAGCAGTTAAACTAACAGTAGGACAACAATACGTAAGTGCTATAACCCCTCTCAGTTCAATTTTAGTGCAGTTTTTTTTTTTTTTTTTTTTTTTTTTTTTTTTTTTTTAAGAAGAGAAGAGAAAGTGTTAATTCTACTGAATCAGGTGCTGCCGAAAAAGATATGTCTTCAGCAGTTTCTTGAAAGTGGCTACTGACTCAGAAGCTCTGGTTGAGTTAGGCAGATCATTCCACCAACAGGGAACAGCCATGGTAAAGGTCCGAGAAAGAGATTTTGTGCCTAGGTAAAGGTAAAGGTAAAGACGATTACATTGGCATACATACAGGCATGTGCAAGTCCGTTTTTATTTATGTGAAACAAGCAGTGTTTTTGTAACGTAGGCCAGTAGGCGCTGTGTGTGTATACCTCACTGTAGTCTTTAGCGTCTTGTTAGCTCGCCCGGCTTCTTTCCCAACACTCCGGTACGAATCCTGCTCGAGGGTTGATTAAATCCAATTTAAACTTAGTTTGTAAAGGGTCAGACTGTTTCAAAAATGTAATCATAACACATGTAGAGGGGTTTTGGCTAATGTGCTGATCAGGTGATTGTGCTCGCCCCAGGGTGTCAATCAAAACACATCACAGGATTCAGAATCTTCTCATCTTTACTTGGTATTAGTGTGTATATGTATGTGTGTGTGGTATTTTATCATGAACGCACACACAGAAGATAAACACTGAAGGTTAAGATACAGGAAGATATGATGCCCGTTCTTCTCTTGACTCCACTTGCTAGCTATTCAGGAAGTTTCTAACTCGCCACCTAACGTCATATCAGCGTCACCAATAAGTTCGTCGCTGATTGGTTAGATCTCCTTAACATCGCCGCCCCCAAATATGCCGGGGCATATTTGTTCCTGCGTCTAAGTTTCTAAATGTCAGTAATCTCAGGTAAAAGGATGAGACGGGCAACAGGCCTCATATATAACCGGCCTTTAACGTTGATGTCTACAGACCTTACATGTCCATCAGCCCCAGGGAATGTCCTGACTACTCTCCCAATTAACCAGAGGGCACGGGGTAGCTGAGGGTCAACCAACATTACAACAGATCCGACTGTAAGGGGTTTAGTGTCTGCATGCCATTTCTGATATAACTGGAGTTTAGGCAAGTAGTTTCTCATAAAGCTTGACCAGAAATTATCAGTAAGGACTTGGCTCTGTCTCCATCTACGCTGTCCTATGAGCTCAGTAGCGGGGTACATCACTTAAGGTAGAGAGCTGTCTGGCCGCCCCATGAGCAGGAGATTTGGGGTGACTGGATCCAGGTCAGCTACATTGGAGGATACATATCCTAGGGGCTTGCTATTGAGGATTCCCTCTATCTCAATAAGCACTGTTTGAAGCACTTCCTCTGTCACTGTTTGTGAACCTACTACTGTACGGAGGGCATTTTTGAGGGATCGGATTTCTCTCTCCCACATGCCACCAAAGTGGGGAGCACTAGGAGGGTTGAAGAGGAATGTGATTTTTTTGTTTGGCAAGATGTTGTTGAAGCTATGGGCTACAGTTTGTTAAAGCTTCTCTTAATTCTCTCTCTCCCCCGTGGAAATTGGTGCCATGGTCAGAAAGCAATTCAGATGGGGTGCCTCGACGTGCAATAAATCTCCTCATAGACATTAGGAAAGAATCTGTGTCTACTGATGTGAGGAGCTCAATGTGTACACATCGAGTGGTCAAACACTTGAATATTATACACCATCTTGTTTCACAGCGTCGTCCTAATTTTATTTGGAAGGGACCAAAGCAGTCCATCCAGTGCTATAGAAAGGGGGTTTGTGAAGTCTTAGACGGGCTGGGGGTAGATCAGCCATTTTAGGGACCTCAGCTTTGGCCTTCCACTTGCGACATTCTATGCAGTTGTGCTGGAATTTGCGAATTGCCTCACGACCTCTTAGTATCCACACATTTCTCCTCATTTCGGCAAATACCCGTTCTGTTCCTGGGTGACAGAGCTTACAGTCATAGTCCTGTATGAGCAGTTTGGTTGCTGGATGGTGAGGATCCAGAACTATGGGGTGAATTGTCTGGAGTTCTAGACCTTCAGCACGACGTAGACGTCCTCCAACGCGTATAAGCTGATTGGCTTCATCAAACTCTGGTGATAAAGTGAGTAAACGGCTCGTAGTGGATACAGGCTTACCAGCTTCCAAACGTTCATATTCCTCGGAGAAACTGTCACGTTGTATATTCTGGAAGATAAGGCATTCTGCCTTCACATAGTCTTTAGCCGTAGCTGGACTGGATTGGTTTGGGTCACTTTGACTGTGCTGGACTGTGGCTTCAACAAGGTCCTTCCATGTACTGTACTCGCTGGGGTTCGAGGGGATTGATACTCTGGTGACACCGCAGAATACACTCTTTTTCTTTTCCATTTCATCCTCAGGAGGTTGAAGGACTGGCATAGCTGGCCACTCTGATTCAGCCTGTAGTAAGAATGGTGGGCCTTGACTCCATCTGTTTGGTGACGCAAGTTATTTTAGGCTGCGGCCCCTTGTCAGGTCATCTGCAGGGTTTCGTAGAGAATCTACGTATTGCCATTCATGTTTTTCCGCAAGGTCTTGAATTTCTGAAATCCTAGTCCCTACGAAGACTTTAAAGCTACAAGACTCTGATTTCAACCAGGAAAGGACTGTGGTGGAGTCAGACCACAAGACCACTTGGCTTATTTCGATTGTAAGTTCAGTGTCTAGTAGCTTTGCCATTTGAGCACCAATAAGCGCTGCAGACAGCTCTAATCTAGGGATAGTTTGCTTCCGTTTGGGGGCAACTTTGGATCTAGCAATCAGGAATGCAAGCTGAATTCGGCCGCCTTTGTCCTCAGTTCTCAGATATGACACAGAGCCGTATGCCTGTTCCGAGGCATCACAGAAGATATGAATTTGTCTTGTAACATTGAGATGGTCCATATCTGCTGAGACATAGCACCGTGGAATGGTAACTTCAGAAAGGCAGGGAAGCTCGTTCTCCCAGCTGTTCCAGGCTTTCAATAGGTCTGTTGGCAACATGGGGTCATCCCAATCTCTTTGTTTGTTCCACAGCTGTTGGATCAGGTTTTTTGCACGGGTGGTGAAAGGGAGAATGAATCCCAGAGGATCATACTGGCTTGCTGTCACTTTATAAATGTGGCGCATAGTGGGTGTGGTTTCTGGCACTGGGTGGTGTTTAAATCCAAGGACTTCTTAGTCATAGTTCCATCTCAATCCAAGAGTGGATTCTTGTGGTTCAACTTTGTCATGTGACAGCCAAAGCTCAATACTGTCTGAACGAGCCTCTTTAGGTAGATGATCAATGACATTTGGCATGTTGGCAGCCCATTGACGAATCTCAAAGCCACCACTGGCAAGAAGTTCTCATAACCCATCCACTAATTCCTTGGCCTCATCTGGGAACATTACGCTCTTTAGGCAGTTGTCTACGTAAAAGTTCCTTTCAACTGCTGATCTGAGGGTGTCATTTGGCTTGGTATTATCTACAGCATGACGCTGCAGGGCATAGATGGCACAGCAAGGGCTGCAAGTTGTGCCAGAGGGGAGCACTTGCCACTCATAAATGCTGGGTGCGATATTTGTTTCAAGGTCACGCCAGACAAAGCGGAGTAGGTTTCTGTCTTCAGCCAGTAGGCGGACCTGATGAAACATACCCTTTATGTCTCCACTCACTGCGACAGTATGCTCCCTGAAACGCAACAGAACCCCCAAAAGGGAAGGGCCTAGTGCAGGTCCGGCAAGGAGGTAGTTGTTGAGGTTATGCCCCTTGTATTCAAAGGAGCAGTTGAACACCACTCTGTTTTTGCCGTTATGGTGAACCATGTGATGGGGAATAAACCATGATTCCTCATCAGTAGTAACAGACTCTGTCTTAAGTTTAACCACATAATTGCTTTCCTCCAGCCTTTTGATCTCTTCTTTGTATGCAGATGCCTTTACAGAGTTTTTAGTTAACCGCCGCTCTGTATTTCTCAGATTGGGCATGACGGAGTCTTTGGAGGCATTGAGCTAAGGCATGTCAGCCTTGCGCAACAGGGGGGTGGCATAGCACATTACTCCATCTACCATCACTCTAGTGGTTTTAACTTGTAGCAAGTCCATTGCTTTCTGATCTTGTTTGGATCGTGTGACCAGTCTTTCATTTTTGTGGGGAATGATATCTTCTTGCCAAAGTCTCTCAACATTCCGGAAAAGTTCGTCCATTTGAGGTGTAACGGAGAGGTGCAGGCATTGCTGAGGATGAAACTGTTGCTGTAGAAGGCGGGTAGGTCCTTGTAACACCCAACCCAGTCTAGTTCTAATTGCTGCTGGACCTCCAGGTGGGCCAAGTCGAACCGGCTCAATAGGGGTAATCAGATGGGGATGATCTGCACCTATTAGGAGGAGGGAATGTGCTTTGAGAATGGGCTGCAATGGGATGCCTTTTAGGTGCCAGTATTTCTGCTGGAGCATTTTAGTGGGGTAAGAGTGTTCAGCCAAACTTAAATGCTCAGAGGTAAATGCGTTCTGGATTTGGTAGCTCTTTTCTGGCTGTGCCATTGAACGTACACTAAAGGAAACGGAGGCCCCATGAAGTTTCTTGACATCTTGTCGAATTGTTCTTAATGCAAGGTCCTCAGTCTGTCCTTTAAGCCCTAGTTTCTGAGCTGCAGCTGGAAGTAGCATGGTTCTTTCTGATCCGTCGTCAAGTACTGCAAAGGTGTTTAGGGTTTGATTCTTGTGTTGTAAGACAACAGGAACAACTTTCAGCAGAACATTTTTGGAACTTTCAGGCCTGTCCAGGTACAGGGACTCATTTGTGGAATTCACTAGGCAGGCACCCTCTGTCTGAGACCGGTTGTTAACTTCGTGAAGGATTTGAAGGTGTTTCCCATTACACAGGCGGCATGGCTTTCTCAGGGTGCAATTTTTTTGCTAAATGTGACCATCCACATTTCTTTATTCTTTTTTTTTGGATAGCCCCTTGAGATGTACCATCTCATTTTCAAGGGGGTCCTTTCAATCACTGTTTGAAAATAACAACCAGAGCCACACATGCTCAAAACATAACAATACACAATAACACATGTAAAAAAAATATATATATATATAAAAAAAAAAAATAATAATAATAAAAAAATAATAATAATAAAGACCAAACTCAACAAGACATCATTCACAGCATGTTCCCCCCAAGACCCACCACCCCCCCCAAATTAAACAATAAATTACATGAATACATTGACAGTAATACGGCCTCATAGGGTGTTCACATGACATTACAGCATTCTAATGAGAAAATAAAATCCTCAATTAAAACATGTACATGGTGTCTTTAAGTATAATAATAGTGCTGATTTAAATGAGTGTAATGTAATAGATTTCAATGACAATGGGAGGTTATTCTAGTCCATAGGAGCTTTATAATAAAATGCTCTTCTCCCAATTTCACGATTGTATTCTAGGTGTAGCAAAAAATGGATGTAGCAAATGTCGTATGGGATAGGCTGAGATATGTCTGACAAAATATTGTTGAAGATAAGGGGGACATTTATTGGCATAATTAATGCAACTAAAAATGAACATATACCAGTGATACATTCTTCTTTCTGGTTGGAGCCAGTCCAATTTTTCATATAGCGTGCAGTGATGTGTCATGAATGGATACCTTAAAACAAATCTACATGTGGAATTAAATAAAAAATCTAGAGCTTTTAGAGAAGTAAAACACTTGATGTGTGATAAACAATATCTGCATAATCAATTAGCGGTAATAGGAGTTGCTGCGCAATACGCTTTCTTGTATCAATTGTAAAGCAATCAATTGAACAGTACAACTGACACAAATATTGTTTAACTTTCTTAACTGTAGCGTCAATATGATCATTGAATGATAACTCAGTATCTAACCACAGACCCAGGTACTTAAATGCATTTACAAGAGATCTTCCATCAATCATACAGATTTGTAATTCATTCGTATTAACTTTAGATGGTCTCAGTTTAAACAACATAGTGCAAGTTTTTTTCTCATTCAGAAAAAGGTTGTGCTCTCTGAGCCAATTCTGAACAATAATTTCCAGCAACGGTTGTTGTCTTTGAACCATTTTATCATCTCCTCTCTGCTGAATTTCTGGAAGGCAAGACAATGGCTAAGAAAATGCTCTGTACTGTCACAGTATGGGCACAACACTCTGCTTTGCTCAGATCTCTGTGCTGTGTTAGTTGTCTTGAAGGATGGCAGTACCTGTGTAGCTGTGTCAGGGTTTTGATCAGCTCCATGAAGAACAGTGGCAAATCTGGACTTAACTACAGGGCCTGATCTTGGTTGAACCGTTTTCCGTCTTTGCTCCTTTCTTGAATTTAAATCATCACAGTCTTGGCACCAGGATTCAAACTTGAGCCACTCAGCCAGGTCCAGTAGAGTGTAGACTACTCCAGATTGATAAGGCATGTGTCGTCTGAATGATGCACGTAAATCTGGAGGGAGTTTAGTGAGCAGACGGACTACATGTGACCCACACTGCAACTCCACATTACCTTCAGGACCCAATGTCCTCAGTAGACCCACAAAAGCTTGGATTTGAAGGGCAAACCTATCGAAACTGGACAAATATCCAGGCTGAACATCAGGAGCATCCATCACTGCTGCTATTTTCGTTAGGGCCAACTGGTGAGGTCTTCCAAATCTGTCAGTAAGTGCAGTCATAGTGTCTGTGTATGGCCAAGGGGAATTGAGGAATGAGTCAGCAATTAGGCGTGCTTCTTCAAACTTCAGGTGATCTAGAAGGACTTGATATTTAAAGAGCTCTGTTGCATCATTAGGAAGTAGATTGTCAAGGGCTAACTTTAAACGAGCGAACTCGCTTGGGTCTCGAGGTGTGAAACATGGAATTGTCAGTTGTGGGCCCCTGAAGGATGTCTCTGGACATATAGTACTATGAGGCCGCCCCGTGGGAGAAGAATATGGCAGATTATAAGCAGTGGCAGGCTGTGGGCTTGATTTATAGGTGTAAATGTCAGCACCTGGCTTAAAGGAACTCTCACTGGGTTGTACTTGAACTCTGCGTGGAGTAGGTTGTGGAGTGCGGGGCGCTGGACTTGGTGCTGCTATCTGAAGTGGCCTATATATGTTTCTGGGTAATGGCACTGGAGTCTGGTTTGTATGCTGTAATTGTGGAGTTAGTGGAACTGATTGCTGTTGTATAATTAGATCTTGCATACCTTTTTGAAGATTTTGTAACTGCAGAATTTCCTCTTTAAGAACCAGCTGAGCTTCACGCAGTTGCCTGTTCTCTTGTTTTAAGTCTTGAACCTCCAACATGTGTCTAACAGCTGTAAGCGAAGCCTCATCCTCCTCTTCATCACTTTCATAGTGTGGTGTGATTGGCCACCGTCTGTCAGGTTGTCTGCCAGCAATCATTCTGGAATATGGAGTAATCGTGGCTCCCGTTGCTGCTCCAGTGCTGTAATCATGTGAACTTGAAAGTGGAGAGTCGGGAGGTAATATCTCAGACTGGTATGTCATTGCACTTTGCTGTGGTACCCCTTCTGGGACAGGTGAATGATGCATTGGATGTTGGACTTCATAGTCTCTGAGATAAACTGGAGGCTGGGTTGTACGTCGTGGGCGCACACTCTGGTGGAAAGGCTGCTCTGACATCCTGTCTCTGTGGTAAGCACACATCCGGCTCGAAGGACCACAATTTAGAGGGGTTTTGGCTAATGTGCTGATCAGGTGATTGTGCTCGCCCCAGGGTGTCAATCAAAACACATCACAGGATTCAGAATCTTCTCATCTTTACTTGGTATTAGTGTGTATATGTATGTGTGTGTGGTATTTTATCATGAACGCACACACAGAAGATAAACACTGAAGGTTAAGATACAGGAAGATATGATGCCCGTTCTTCTCTTGACTCCACTTGCTAGCTATTCAGGAAGTTTCTAACTCGCCACCTAACGTCATATCAGCGTCACCAATAAGTTTGTCGCTGATTGGTTAGATCTCCTTAACAACACAACTAACCCTGTCTATGTAAAGTTCTATTCATGTAAACTCACATTAAAGCAGTATTACTTTAACGACAAGAAAAGGATGTAACTCTGTGTACAAACTGTAAAAATACATAATGTCTAAAAAAAAGTTTGCCACCTCACAAGGACAATTTAGACACTTTACAGCTCAAATAACACATTTTTACTGAATTATTCATCAAAGAGCTTTCATAAAATGTACAAGCTTCACATTCTATTAAATCCTCAATGTTTGGTTCATAGACCTTCATAACAGTATGTTTACTGTAAACACATTCTGCATTTTATTTTGCTGGGGGACGAGCAGCATTTACATGCCACTGATGCTGCCGATAGAGAGAAACTCACTGTTAACCTGAAATTACTGCTATAAATAATTCATCATTATATTGTCATCTGTGTCCACAGGGTTGAAGTCTGTACAGAAGTATGCAGGTACAGTGTGACTAACACCATTTTCTTCAATACACAATACAACAATACTGTTAATAATCTGTATTTTATACTGTACATCTGAAAATATTTTTTATATTTGTAAATAAGTTGATTGATAATGTCTGATCTCTCTCAGTGGATGTGACTCTGGATCCTGATACAGCGAATCCATATCTCAACCTGTCTGATGATCGAAAACAAGTCAGTTGTGGAGACATTAAGCAGGACGTCCCAAAAAACCCAAAGAGATTTGATGTGGTTTGTTGTGTTCTGGCAAAGGAGGGATTCAGTTCAGGGAGATTTTACTATGAGGTGCAGGTGACGGCAAATACTGATTGGACTTTAGGAGTGATCAGAGAATCCATTAACAGGCAGGAGGACATCACACTGAGTCCTGAGAATGGAGTCTCGACTGTAATTTTGAGGAATGAAAATGAATATTTAGCTTGTGATTATCCACCTGTCTCTTTATCTCTGAGAGTGAAACCTGAGAAGGTTGGTGTGTTTGTGGATTATGAGGAGGGTCTGGTCTCTTTTTATGACGTGGAGTCCAGATCTCATATCTACTCTTTCACTGCTCAGACTTTCACTGAGAAACTCTATCCAGTGTTTAACCCATGCCCCAATTGTAAAGGTAAAAAATCAAACCCACTGATCATCACTCCTGTCAGTTTAAATTAAAAACAAATCTGAGAAGATTGCTGTTTTCATATTTAAAAAAAAAAAGAAAAGAATTTGCACAAATCACAATCAAGAAGTTTTTACTTACAATATGGGATACACAAAATGTGCTAAAAAAGAACTGTATATTCAGGCCCTCAAAAATCAGTCACTAACAAAAGATCAACTATAATTAAATATTATATTTGTGAGTTATGTTAAAAAAATATATAAAAAATTATTCATCTGTTACATTTGAATGGCCGATTTATTACGAGGCACATCAGTTCATATGTGTGTGGGGGTTTGTGTCTATTTTACACTCTTGATATTTTGTCACTCCATTGTTGTACAGTTTTTTCTGCATCGTGACTAATTTGTAGATTGTACACATAAGATTCTCTGTATTTTCATATTTTTGCCTATTGTTTATCAATAGAAGAGCAGCTTCCTTTATCTCAGGGTCACAAGAGGGCGCAGAAGGCAGTGTGTGTGACGCTGTGCCTTGCCACTCTCATCCCCCTCTCCTATCGCCAACAGTTGGGTCTTAGTTACAAACTTGAACCAGACCTGAAGCTAGGGCTATTCATTTAACATTAATCCGAAACCGGTGAGTTTTTCGGGACCCATCGGGCTCGGGTCGGGTAGCAGACCTCTACCCCGAGCCCATCTTATTGGCTCATTCGGACCATCAGACTCTGCTATACGATTCAGTTCACAAGTTCTTATGGGCCGAGACTGCAGTCCTACTGGCGAAGGACAAGATCGCACTGGTCCCTCCAGCCGATATGAAGTCAGGCTTCTACAGCCCTTGCTTCATTGAATCCTAGAAAGGCGGTGGATTACGGCCAATCTTGGACCTGCAAGTTTTGAATCGGGCCCTTTTCAAGCTCCCGTTTCAAGCAGCACCAAGTAACTTTTCCTCTGCGGTCACCCTACAGGTTGGAAGCGGAATTGTCCATTACCGCTGTCGTAAATAATTTAGCCTACCGTCGCACGCGCAAGCACGCACATGCTCTCTGTTTATCCAGCACCGGCTTTGGAATCAATCAATGGCCACAGACAAGGTAGAGTATGATGTGTGATTTTATGAAAGTATGATGTATTGCGACATCACAAACGAGCAATTGTAACGCTTGCCGTAAAGCAAGTCAAATTAGTAGTTTTCTTATGTCTCATTAGAACTACAGAAACGTGACCCGATCTGGCAATCTTACATAGCATGGATATATCAGATAAAGGGCCGCAAAGCTGTGGCATAAGTGCATTTCACCATGCCACAACTTGATGAACCACTGAACTGATTTTGGAAACATTTATAACCAACACATGCTACACTGAGTAAATGCTAATTAATCATCTGTTTGTAAGGAGGGTTATCAGCGTAAACATAAGTTTTAATCCAATGAGTAAATAAAAACAGTAATGAAAACACCTTTTCTGACTTTATATAAACACCAAATAGACTCATAACCAAGCAACCATATTCAAACAGTGGTACCAAAAACACCCAGTACACAAAGACATCTATGGTTCTGTAGATGACTTAAAGACTGAAATATATATTACTAGGACTTCATCACATTCACAGTTGGAGAAAGTTAAGTTGAGAGTGTGAATGTCGGATGCAAGTCTTAACTGCTGGAGTAAAAGGAGTAAAAAAGGATGTGGAGGCTTGATGAAATCCAACGAAGCGTGACCTTAGTCCAACATATAGCTCTCCCGTCAGAGGAAATCCATAATGGTAATCAAACTGTCAAATGTAGCTATTTCCTACCATGAACCTTGTATTAGTCCTCAGATGTGGAACAATCCCAAGCAGGACCACAAAGTTGGCACAAATATTGATTCAGCATATACCAAAAAAGTCCTTCTACAAAACACAAAAATGCCTCCTGTTAATTATCTGCATTAAAGCCACTATATGTAATAAGTAAGGATGGCTGGCGCGAAACAGACGTTCCGAAGCTTTGCGAGATCCCGAAGCAAAGATGATTCGAAACACTGATCCGAAGCGTGATTCAAAACACCCACGTCACGTGACAACGGCTAAATGAAGCGTCTAAGTGTTTCATCAGGTGGAGTGCTCCTCCGAATCAGGGATTCATTGATTGGTCGGTTCGGGAACAAATCACACAATCACACAGTATAAAAGTTTTGTCAACGCATTTTCATATCGTGGGTTTTTGTGAGAGGAGTTTGGTTTTGAGATAGCGGATTTTTGGTGATATAGTGACATTTATAGTGCGATTTGTTTAGTTATATTTAGGATTTAATTTACATTTACACATTGACTTAGAGACACACAGAGTACATATAGTGACACATTAATAGATGCATTGATAGATAGATAGATAGATAGATAGATAGATAGATAGATAGATAGATAGATAGATAGATAGATAGATAGATAGATAGATAGATAGATAGATAGATAGATAGATAGAAATGGAGGCTCCACAGAAGAGATGCCGTACATCTGTGGTGTGGGAGCATTTGCATTTGGAAACCCCAAATAAAGTGAGATGTGTGTATTGTGATCAGCAGCTAGCCTACTGCAACAATACATCCATGATGCGCCATTTGAGGAGCATTCATCCTGCCATTCTGCAGGGTGCAGAGGATGGTAGTGTTCCCCCTGTACCAAGGCCTGCTACTGACATCCTGCCAAAGCCCTGGATGCTGAAAAGCACATCACACTGGAGTGTGCTTCACTGATGCGTTCAAACACAACTCCTGGTGAGTTTCAGTCTATGTTATCTTATGTAATGTGATTCATGAAATTTATACTTCATATGTGTTGTCAGTTTATGATTTGTTACTAATTGCCGTTTTCTTTTAATTCAGAACCACAAATGTCAACATCAGGCCCATCATCATCAACACCAGTTGAAACACAAGACAGTTTATGGGAACATTTTGACAATCGTATCCGTGAGACCCAGATGATACACAATCCTACAGCTGATGCCACAGTGGAAGTGAAAAAATACCTCAGCGATGCGTTTTTGCCCAGAACTCATGATCCTCTAACTTACTGGAAAGAGAAAGCAGTAATCTTTCCTCATTTGTATGTCCTAGCTAAAAAATATCTTTGTATGCCAGCAACAAGTGTCCCTTGTGAGAGAATTTTTTCAAAGGTTGGAGAAATTATCTGTAAAAAAAGAAGTAGGCTGAGTCCTTCAACAGCAGAGAAATTAATATTTTTGAATAAAAATCTATAAGAAAGGGAGACATTGTGGCTTGATTTATTTTTATTAATATTCATTTTTCATGACCAAAATCACATTATGCAATGTGAAGAGACTACAGGTTACAAGCTTCATATATTACAAAAATACAATAATAAAAAAAAAAACCAACACATTTTTTTATTAGCTCTTTGTAAAGGTTGTTTCAGATCAACACCTGCAAGTGACCACTAGGTGTCACCGTGGAGACGGGTTTCGGATTGATTCGAAGCCTCGAAACAAAATGGCACATTTGCTTCGACTGTTTCATTGCTTCACGAAGCCTCGATCTGCCCATCACTAGTAATAAGCACAAAAAATAATCTTTCACTAGAAAATAAAACTTCAACATATACATTTTACTTACAGTTGAGCATGAAACAGAAAGTTTCCCAACCAGGACTTTTTTTGAACAAGGAGGTCAGCCATTATAATTTCTTCTACCGCTCACCTGTCTCTTTATCTACGCCCCCAGGTCTCACTAATACCCCTAGTGGTGAGGAGTGTGATGGCCGTTTAAAAAAACTCAGTAACTGACAGGTGTCTGTTACACATTATCTTAAGGTAAAAAATCTTACTTAGTGCTGCTTTAACATGTTAATGCAGAAACGCATTTTCAAATGCATCCGTATCTGAGATTAGTTTGCAGCGATTGACCTGTGTACTTTCATGTCTCGGTTCTCCCTCAACACAGACCGTTCCTTTGCTTTGTGTTCGAGGGTCGGGCATTTCAGTACAAAGTCCCCCTTTCAGGCTGTCCCTGAAGCCTCTTGTCTTCACAAAGATCATGTTCCTATGAGAGAACACGGCGTTCGCATCCTCAACAACCTGGACGACTGACTCATACTGGCCAAGTTGCAAGAGCAGTTGTGTGAACACATGGACCTGGTGCAGTCACCTCAGCCAGTTGGGGCTCCGGGTCAACTAGGAAAAGAGCAAACTCTCCCCCTGTTCAGAGGATCTCTTTTCTCGGTATGGAGATGGACCCGGTCAACCTAACACGCCTCACAGAGGAACATGTTCAATCGGTGTTAAACTGCTTGAATTCACTCAAGAGCAGGACAGTGGTCCTATGTAAATACTTTCAAGTTTGTATTTATTTATTTATATAGCACATTTAAAAACAGCAATCAGGGCTGACCAAAGTGCTGAATAATACACAAGATAAAGAGCAAGGACAAACCACACATTCAAGACAAAGGCAAGGCAAGTTTATTTATATAGCACATTTCATGGTAATTCAAAGTGCTTTACATAGAAGAAATTAAAATAATCAAAACAAATAAGAATAATTAAAACAGTTTAGAGTAAAAAATAAAGTACAGTACAGTAAAAACAGTCGGACGAACAGTGGCACAGTGCTCATTCAGTAAATGCATAGCTAAACAGATGTGTTTTGAGTCTGGATTTGAATGTGACTACTGTAGGAGCACATCTGATCTCCTCTGGAAGCTGGTTCCAGTATAATAGCTAAAAGCAGACTCTCCATGCTTAGAGCGAACCCTTGGTATTTCTAGCTGATGTGATCCTAATGATCTGAGTGATCTGTTGGGTTTATATTCAGTGAGCATATCTGCAATATATTGAGGTCCTAGCCAGTGATGGGAATAACAGCGTTATAAATAATGCCGTTACTAACGGCATTACTTTTTCCAGTAACGAGTAATCTAATTGATTACTCTTCTCATCTTAATAACGCCGTTACTGTTACTGCCAAAAAAAGCGGCGCGTTACTATAACTGATGAAGCTGTTTTTTTTTTCATCAGACCAACTAGATCTCTGAGCGAGAGGCAAATACTTTGTTTACTGTTCTTCCTTGGTTAGTGGGCAGAGCACGAGACAAGCGCATAAATGCTGACGATTGGCTGAGGTAGAGTAAAATGTCATTGTAAGCCAATCAGAGGTAGAGTTGGGCGGGTGTTCGAAAGCACGCATAGTAGTAGGCATTCGGCACTTTTGACTCAGCTCACTGAAAAGAGCCGGCTCTTTTGGCTCACAAACGGCTCTTTAAATGACTTTGACTATAATATTTAAAAATTTTTTTACATAATTATTTAATTTCTATAGGCTACATTTGTAAAAATAGAGTCGGCTCTTCAGATATGCGAGATATGGCTCTTAGAGTCGGCTCATTCGCGAATCGCGAACGACCCATCAAAAGCTCATTCGCGAACGAGTCGATCCATCATCACTAACGCTCATTCGCGAACGAGTCGATCCATCATCACTAACGGCTAACGCTCATGAAATGCGAACGACCCATCATAACGCATAGTCGGACAGGACAGGACACACAAGGAACAACACAAGACAGTCAGTCTTTTTGGTATATTGCTTAACAAGCTTAATTTAATTTTGCCCAGTTGTGGCCTGTTGAGGGGCAATAAATATCAAAAGTTCCAAAACATCTATTGTGTTATTTGCATTGATCCACTAAATAATCATAATATTATGGAAGTAAAATAATCCCAAATGTTTTTGAAACAAAAAGCCTGTTGAATTGTACTACTTGAAAAAAATATGCATTGCATTAACCCTGCTTGTATTTTAATGCATTGTATTTTTAGGGCTTGCATTTTTATAGGCTGAAATTTAGCATGGTTGAATATTTAAGCTGTGAATATTTCAAATCAAATCATTTCAAACACATTTTCATTAGTAAAATTTCAATAATCCATATTCACCTTTCATATTTCATTTCCCAAATATTCAAACTGATTAAAAATACAACCTATAATATTCAACAGGCGGTTTTCGGTCCATTTTATTTCGCTTTGCAAATTCGCTTCCACAAATTCAGTGGTTCAAATTCGACAGTAAATTCAACATTGACATCCAGGAGCTGCAGGAAAAGTAGTAGATTACCGAGCATAATCTCCATCTGCTGTTAGTCGATCTCACCAGCAGGGGGTGCAAGCGCGTGTTGTTGACGAAGACCAGAGCAACAGTTAGTGCAAGCCATTCATTCATAAAAACTTATTTACAAGAATGTAAGTGTATTTGTGATTATTATGACGTCTGTTTTATGTGAAATTCAGTGTGTTCACTATTACTTTTCCTGTGTAGCCTATACATGCATCTTTCTCTACCATGAACGATAATGTTATTCCCCCGATGCGGATGTACAGATCCAGTGTTACATTTGACATATTTCTCTTGGTTGTTTAGTTGCCTTAACCTTATATTGCAGCGATGTGCTGCATGCAGTACTAGGGGTTGGTTTCCCTCAATATGTCAGGATTCCCCTGCTGGACATATAAAACGCTTAACGTAGCTTAATGGACATAAAAGACCAAACTCGCAGGCTAGCAGATGGACTCAGAATATGAATTTAACGCGCAAAGTTTAATGCTGAGCGTTTACCAGTGATATACTGGCATAAATTTGGTTTGACATTGGACATTCGCACATTTAGGGACCGTCTCTAAAGTTACATACGAAATTGGTATACACGTTTCTAACTTAAATACCATTATAAAAGAACGACTTACAGTCATAAAACCAACTGTAAAGTGTTCATGTAGGTGTCAGGCTCAGGCATAATGCGCAATTTATTCAAATAGATTGAAGTTTGCTATTGAAGTTAGAAACGTTTAGGCCTATAGGACTTGTTACTTTAGAGACGGTCCCTAAATGTGCGAATGTCAACCCAATTTTACATTTAGTCTCTTAGCTGGCACTTTTATCCAAAGCGACTAGTTAAACTAACAATATAGAACAACAATATGAAAGTGCTACTTCCCAGTTTAATCTAATGCAGTACATGTACAATACATACTTTCCAAATAAGGTGCGAGTTTGGTCTTTTATATCACTGTAGTCCATTAAGCTACGTTAAGCGCTGTGTCCTGACGGAAGGGGAATCTTTGAGTATGATGATGTATTGAGGGAAACAGATTATAATCCCGTTCACTGTAGAAAAGGCTGGTAACATAAGGCTACACAGGGAAAGTAACAATGAATGAAACATAAAAACAGCTTTTGTGCCTTTATCATCTTTTCCGCATATATACTGACCCAGATAATCGTCACAAAAAACATAATGCATGCTGAGTTTTTATGAATGAATGGCTTGCGCTAACTGTTGCTCTGGTCTTCGTCAACAACACGCGCTTGCACCCCCTGCTGGTGAGGTCGACTAACAGCAGATGGAGATTATGCTCGGTAATCTACTACTTTTCCTGCAGCTCCTGGATGTCAATGTTGAATTTACTGTCGAATTTGAATGGAAATAAAATGGACCGAAAACCGCCTGTTGAATATTATAGGTTGTATTTTTAATCAGTTTGAATATTTGGGAAATGAAATATGAAAGGTGAATATGGATTATTGAAATTTTACTAATGAAAATGTGTTTGAAATGTTTTGATTTGAAATATTCACAGCTTAAATATTCAACCATGCTAAATTTCAGCCTATAAAAATACAAGCCCTAAAAATACAATGCATTAAAATACAAGCAGGGTTAAGGCAATGCATATTTTTTTCAAGTAGTACAATTCAACAGGCTTTTTGTTTCAAAAACATTTGGGATTATTTTACTTCCATATAATATCTACATACATGGCATTTGATTGGAGGCTAGTCTCACTTTGACCCACAACAACATTTTTTTTTTTTTAGATGTGTGTACAATGTTTCATGTTTCTGTTAATAATGTAGGCCTATTGTATTAAGTGTCCATTTCATTATAATATTCAGATTTATCATAAATAATTGAACATGCACATGTATTTTAAGTTACGTTAAAGAGGGGTAGAGGTGGGGTCACATTTGAGCATTTAAAATTTAATTTTACTTGAAAGTAACGCAATAGTTACTTTCTTAAGTAACTAGTTACTTTTAAAATTTGTAACTGAGTAACTAATTTAGTTACTTTTTGGAAGAAGTAACTAGTAACTGTAACTAATTACTTTTTAAAAGTAACTTGCCCAACACTGGTCCTAGCCCATTAAAAGATTTACATTCCAGTAATAATACTTTAATGTCAATCCTAAATGTAACTGGGAGCCAGTGTAGAGACCTGAGGACTGGTGTGATATGTTCATATTTTCTGGTTCTGCTCAGAAGCCTGGCAGCAGTGTTCTGTATGAGCTGCAACTGTCTTATAGTCTTTTTAGGAAGGCCAGTGAGGAGACCATTACAATAATCCACCCTGCTGGTGATGAAAGCATGAACAAGTTTGTCTAAGTCTTGATTGGAAACAAAGCATCTGTGGAACAGCTGAGTTGACCTGACCTGACCTGACAAAAGGTCACAATGAGTTAAAAGCTAAAGAAAAAAAATAGGTTTTAAGAGAAGACTTAAAAACAGTTAAAGATTTAGCAGCTCTGATGTAAACCGGAAGGCTGTTCCACAGCCTAGGGCCAGCAACAGCAAAGGCTCTGTCCTCTCTATTCTTTAACCGTGATCTGGGGACAGACAGAAGTCTCTGATCACCAGACCTCAGGTTTCGTGTGGGGTTGTGTGGGCAGAGTAGCTCTGACAGATAGCTTGGTGCCAGGTTATTTATGGATTTAAAAACAAATAAAAGAATTTTAAACTCAATTCTAAAATGCACAGGTAGCCAATGCAGAGATTTTAAGATAGGTGAAACATGATCGAATTTGCATTTTCTTTTGAGTCAAGTCAAGTCAAGTCATCTTCATTTATATAGCGCTTTTAACAATGGATTGTTTCAAAGCAGCTTTACAGAGATAAACATATAATTTAAGGTAACAGATTGTTTTGGCGTTATAGCGGTTCTTGAATAATGTTACTTCCAGCTAAAGTTAACTT
This sequence comes from Rhinichthys osculus, assembly GCA_029959095.1. Classification (NCBI taxonomy): domain Eukaryota; kingdom Metazoa; phylum Chordata; class Actinopteri; order Cypriniformes; family Leuciscidae; genus Rhinichthys; species Rhinichthys osculus. The sequence goes on along the minus strand of JARWKJ010000021.1, from coordinate 3,653,355 downwards.
TGATTGATTCACCTCCGTCGAAATGATCAGACTTTAAACGCGAACCTGTGATTAACGCAGACGGCGTTCACATGCTCATTCAGAATTCTACAGTTATGTGCTTTTTAAAATATGTGCGCAGGTTTGTAATTCATACAACCCAGCCTAAACAAACTAATTTTCTTGCCTATAAATTTTGATACAGAATTTTGTTTTATTTTATCACTTCGGGGTACCCGAGCCGGAATTCACAACGCTTTATCTGTAGAGTTGAGGAACTTTGCAGCAGCGTTCTGTGCTAATTGGAGACGAGCAATAGAGAGTTTGGGTATGCCAAAGTAGAGAGAGTTGTAATAGTCCAACCGCGATGTAATGAGCGCATGGATAGCAATCTTCTCAGAAAGGGAAGATTTAATTTTAGACAGAAGATGTAACTGAAAAAAGCAAGCACTAATCACCACATTGATTTGTTTTTCAAATTTCAGGTTTTGATCCCAGAGAACACCTAGGTTCTTAATGCAAGATGACTTTGGATCAAGATAGTCCAGATCAATGTTGCTGCTATTATAGTTGTCATGGGGGCCAAAGACTATGACTTTGGTCTTGGATTCGTTCAAAAATAAGAAATTTTGAGAGAACCAGATTTTTGCTTCTTCTAGGCCTGCAAAAGGAGATTTTAGAGCAGGATCTTTGTTGCGTTTCAGAGGGAAATAAATTTGTGTATCATCTGCATAGCAGTGAAATGATACACCATGCTTTCTGAAAATGGAGCCCAGAGGAAGTAAATATATGGAAAAAAGAATGGGTGCGAGAATAGACCCCTGCGGCACTCCACAGGAGAGTGGAGAAAAATTACCCAGTTTAACAGAGAAACTTCTATTTGTTAGATAAGATCTAAACCAGCTGAGGACAGTTCCCTGGATGCCCACAGAGTATTCTTGTCGAGATAATAGAGTTTTATGATCAACTGTATCAAAGGCCGAGGTTAAGTCTAACAGTAATAAGATCACAGAGTCACCAGCATCGGTCGCTAACAGTATATCATTAGAAACCCTTAGAAGAGCAGACTCTGTGCTGTGCAGAGGCTTAAAACCAGACTGGAAAGTTTCAAGAATTTGATTTGCGCTAAGATGAGATTGGAGTTGATTGAAAAAAAAAAAAATTCTCCAGTGCTTTTGTAATAAAAGGAAGGGTCGAAAAAGGTAGAAAATTATTAAAATCCCTAACATCGAGTGAAGGTAGAGGTGTAACAGTAGCTTGTTTTAGTGTATCAGGGATAGTCCCTGTGCTCAAGAATTTATTCATAAGAGACACCATACATGTTCCAACCGAATCAAAAGTTTGTTTCAAGATACGGGGAGAAAGAACATCAAGAGAGCAGAAGGAAGGTTTCAAATGATCAACAATTTCTCTGAGAGATAGAAGAGAAACAGGGTCAAACACACTCCATATGGGTGATGAACAGTTCAGGCAAGACGTTAGCAGATGATTGCAACTGAGATCTTAGAGAGGTGATCTTCTCACAGAAAAACCTTGAGAAACCTTCACATAGTGATACTGAAGGATTTGAAATCACAATTTTAGGAGGATTGAGAGCAGACTTTAACACAGAAAATAAGGCTTTTGAACTACTAATACAAATACTGTGTTTGACCCCCTTTCGCCTTCAGAACTGCTTTAATTCTACGTGGCATTGATTCAACAAGGTGCTGAAAGCATTCTTTAGAAATGCTGGCCCATATTGATAGGATAGCATCTTGCAGTTGATAGAGATTTGTGGGATGTACATCCAGGGCACGAAGCTCCCGTTCCACCACATCCCAAAGATGCTCTATTGGGTTGAGATCTGGTGACTGTGGGGGCCATTTTAGTACAGTGAACTCATTGTCATGTTCAAGAAACCAATTTGAAATGATTCGAGCTTTTGTGACATGGTGCATTATCCTGCTGGAAGTAGCCATCAGAGGATGGGTACTACATGGTGGCCATAAAGGGATGGACATGGTCCGAAACAATGCTCAGGTAGGCCGTGGCATTTAAACGATGCCCAATTGGCACTAAGGGGCCTAAAGTGTGCCAAGAAAACATCCCCCACACCATTACACCACCACCACCAGCCTGCACAGTGGTAACAAGGCATGATGGATCCATGTTCTCATTCTGTTTACGCCAAATTCTGACTCCACCATCTGAATGTCTCAAAAGAACTCGAGACTCATCAGACCAGGCAACATTTTTCCAGTCTTCAACTGTCCAATTTTGGTGAGCTCTTGCAAATTGTAGCCTCTTTTTCCTATTTGTAGTGGAGATGAGTGGTACCTGGTGGGGTCTTCTGCTGTTGTAGCCCATCAAGGTTGTGCATGTTGTGGCTTCACAAATGCTTTGCTGCATACCTCGGTTGTAACGAGTGGTTATTTCAGTCAAAGTTGCTCTTCTGTCAGCTTGAATCAGTCGGCCCATTCTCCTCTGACCTCTAGTATCAACAAGGCATTTTCGCCCACAGGACTGCCGCATACTGGATGTTTTTCCCTTTTCACACCATTCTTTGTAAACCCTAGAAATGGTTGTGCGTGAAAATCCCAGTAACTGAGCAGATTGTGAAATACTCAGATTGGCCCGTCTGGCGCCAACAACCATGCCACACTCAAAATTGCTTAAATCACCTTTCTTTCCCATTCTGACATTCAGTTTGGAATTCAGGAGATTGTTTTGACCAGGACCACACCCCTAAATGCATTGAAGCAACTGCCATGTGATTGGTTGATTAGATAATTGCATTAATGAGAAATTGAACAGGTGTTCCTAATAATCCTTTAGGTGAGTGTGAGTGTATTTGACCTGAAGACTAATTCCAGTAGGTCTGGCAACTGAGATATTGCCCTTCGGGGTTTAACCCTCTTGGGACCAAAAATAATGCGTTTTGGCAGATTTTTTTCACATAGCAGAAAAATAGACTTAAACTACTCCATCATTTCTGGTCATACAGAGTTAAGACATATTTTTTTTAAAACTGTTAAATGTCGACTTTTTTTGTGTGCCCACCTACAATCGAAATAAAATATTGTGCTTTTGTAAAATAAAGAAAATAAACAGGGTGTGCGTTCTGCTTCTCCGTGTCCGTGAACTTTTTTTCTGGAGCACGTCTCTAAATCTGTATTGTAAAAAAGCGCTATATAAATAAAGGTGACTTGACTTGACTTAAACTTAAAAAAAAAACTCAGCTAATACTATTCACCCAGACATGAGCAATATATGTTTATGATAATTTAAGTTTGTACTTTTAAATGATCTAATTTAAAACTAAAATAAATATTCTCCGTTTATGTAATCTATATGAAAAGAGAGAGGTGTCTGCCGTTCTCATTATCGTTCTCGCATCTCATTATTCCGCTAATGTGACACGCCCACGGAGAGCGCGCGCTATTCAAACGCTAATGATCTGAAGCAACACATTGAGACGTGTAAACACCCACATATAAACACTGTAAACACACTATATTTAGTCAGATTAATGTACTGTCGTCTTGCGCAGCTGTGAGGAAAAATCCTGGGACATTTACCTACCTCAAAACAAGTGCTGGTTTATTTTCATTTCGAGGAGCGAGCTGAACTGTAAGTGTTTTCTTGTGCTTTGTTCTAATCGCGATATATAAAAACGTTAGTGTCTGTAAACGCAAAAATAGCCTACTGTTTAAATTTGAATCATGTTTCTGTGTGTGTGTGTGTGTGTGTGTTTGTGTGTGTGACTAGTTTTGAATAGATTATAAAGTTTTAACTCTAAAATAGACATCAAATAAGCTTTTGTTAGCAGTTTCTGCTCATATGTTAAATATATAGTATGTTTTGTCAATAAACGAATCAACTAAGATGTTATAGGTTAGTGTTTGTTCCAATGCAATCTATATCAAAATAATGAATCCTTAACTTTGAAATATGTATGATAAAATGTATATGTCCTACTAAGACAGTTATGGAAAAAGACCATTTTCTTTTCAAGATGTTTCCAACTCTAACTTTGAACCAATTCTGTAGAATGGCCCATATAACCTATTTCAACAGGATTTGTTTCCAGGTACGACTAAAAATGTGCTTTTGACTTTCATTTATATTTTGATTTTATATATATATATATGTATATATATATACATGTATGTGTGTGTGTGTGTGTGTGTGTATTGTCCTTGCATTCTTTCTTGTGTGACACACCTGAATGAAAGGCTCATTAATATGCAGGTCGTCTTTGTCTTAAGCACCTAATTATTCACAATGGGGTTGGGCCGTTCACGCCCATTCGCATATTGCCTTGGATAACAAAAAAATGTTTTTCACAATTTAAAATAATCTATTGTGTTATGTGAATAATTAGACAGGATGATTTTCACATCATTTTGAAGCCAGAACTCGAAGCGACAACATCCATTAGTCAAAAGTCTTGTGGACACATATTTTGTATGTGTGTTGTGGTCTTATTTCAGCAACTTTCATTTTTATTTTTTTCAATAACCACGCATAAACATTATTCTCTGAAAAATACAAACATGTACATAAATATTGCTCACATATTATGGTAGCCCCGTTTGTGCTATATAGAATGAATTTAAACCTTTGCCATTAACACATGTTTATAAATAACTGAAAAAAGCACAAATGTCAGTGCATGTCAAAACATCCCAAGGGCCCCAAAAACACCTTGGTACCCAGAGGGTTAAATTGTGTCAGAATTAATGGCAATGTGATTGTGTGAATACTTCACATTCTGAAATTCATGTTTTGTGCTGGTTAACATTCTATAACTCTATTCCAATTAAATCCTATATGTTTTTGTACTTTTACCAGTGCTTTATTCTTTCAAAAGTGTTTATGTGGATTTGATTAGATAAGGTGCGTATAGATTTAATCATTCGTAACTTTCCAAAAGAAAAGTATACATTGTGACTACAGAGGGGCCTAACTTCAGCATCTGTAGGCATTTAGTTCATGAATCTGCAGTGCTGTCCTACTTAGTTACAAGAAAGACAGGTAGGGGGCGCTACATAAATATTAATATAAAGGCTAATAAAACGTTACACTCACTTCAGTTCTTCTGGAGGTGCAGCTGGAACATTTACATTTTACATTTATTCATTTAGCTGACGCTTTTATCCAAAGCGACTTACAATTGCTATATATGTCAGAGGTCGCACGCCTCTGGAGCAACTAGGGGTTAAGTGTCTTGCTCAGGGACACATTGGTGTCTCACAGTGGATTCGAACCCGGGTCTCTCACACCAAAGGCATGTGTCTTATCCACTTATGTCTTATCCACTTATGTCTAGGCATATGTCTTATCGTGTGACGTCACACGGTCGAACGGCTTGATTTGGGATGGGGGAAAACATATAAGGAGATTAAAACTAAAACCCTGGATGGATTTTTATCATTATATGATGGTTGTGTACAGGCACTGCCAACACACATTTCAGTATAATCAACTTGTAAAAGTGCATGTATCATTATATGACCCCTTTAAATCAAGCTGAGCGCTCGTTTGCCGCTGCTATCAGTGTCATGAATACAGTGATCTCTTGTGGCTCGTGCAGTCTTTACTCGGACGCGCTCTTCAATCTATCGCCGTTGCGGAGACTGAAATCACAAAATAAAATGCATACAAACGTGTCCCTGCTTGATATAGAATGTAATCACTAATGAACATATTCAGTTATGATGAGAGAGAAAAAAAAACTATACGAGTGAGGATTAGAACCCGTAACCTCTGACACGCTTGGCAAAAGATCTGCCGCTAGACCATTTAAGAACTCAAAAGATATATTTGGATAGATGGATTTATTGTCAAGTTTGTACCCAGCACTTCTGAATGCGTTTCTGTCCCCAACACATTTCAAACCAAACTGACAAACAGTGGTTTTGACCCCAAACATCCAATAGGAAAATTAAACTGCAGTAGCCACCGTTCAACCTGAAGAATTAAATTAAATAGAATTAAAACACTTTATACCCAAATGTCAAAAAAGTTACTCGAATCAATGAACAGCACTAATAAAGCCCCATTCTTACAGATCATTAACTAAAAAAAGTTGGTTTAGGGTTTAGTTACCCTTTAAGAGTAAAAAAAAAAAGTTTTAGAAGGAAGAATCACCCAATCACTGATTGTTCTGCAGTGACTGACACTGCGATGAGCCAATAGCAGCAGCGCATTCAGGTCGCGCCCGCGGCTCTGTCAGCGACGCGTGAGCAACAGACGAGAGAGAGAGCGAGTCAGACGAAGCGATCTCCAGAAACTCTCCGCATTAAACGATTAATAGAAAAGTGACTAAATATAAAGAAAGGATTGGATTTTTGAGTGGACGCGATACATTGGAGAAGCTGTCGGAGTGAGAAGAGGACGAGGCAGAGAATTATAAATAGAGGCTGATGCAGATCCACGGAGAATCAAAGCGCTGCTTATGCACTTCCTTGTTTAAACATACATTATTTTCTTGGTGAGTGATATTTCAATGATCAATTTGATGTTATGTTAACGTTAATTTGCACGTGGGCTTAAAGGATAATTCCGGTATTTAACACTTTGAGTCTATTTTCTAGTTTGTTTTGGATGAACTAGAGTGGTGGACTTAGAAATTTTGACGATGGGTCCTGTCTCGACTTTTTTAATATTTTAGAATCGCCTCTGAGCGCTTCAGAGTGGATGTCTATGGGCATGCTCAAACATGTCCTTAAACCAACCCTTAACGTTCGTTTTCAAAACTGTGCAACTCACCGAGTGGTTAGTGGTGTTCGTTGATGTTCCAAAACAAGTAGCGTAGCGAAATACAGTTTCTGTCGAGTTTTATTTGCCATTTTTTTTAAATCGCATTGATGTCTGCTGGAGGACTCAGTGCTTGTTGATATTACTGCGCTACCGGAAACGGAAAGGGGTCTGTTTACATTTGGTTGTAGTCTTTTCGCTCGGTTCTCCGTCTCTCAGAAGGCTAGCGTGAGCTGAGCAGCTGCGGCAAAGTGGTTGTCGCCATCAAGTGGTCGGGGGTGTGCTAACGCTTCAGACTCAAATATCGAGCGGAAGTTTATACGCGGTTGTGAGGTATCTGAAAAAATAGTTCCAGTATAGCAAATAACACGGATTGAAAGCATACATTGCGCGATATATTTGTTTTTAATCATCAACGAACACTACTAACCACTCGGTGAGTTGCACAGTTTTGAAAACGAACGTTAAGGGTTGGTTTAAGGACATGTTTGAGCATGCCCATAGACATCCACTCTGAGGCCGGAGACACACTGGCTGCGTGGCGTGAGCGTCTCAGCTGCGTGGCGTGTCCGTTTTTATTTCGGCTCCCATGTTAACAGGTTAGAGCTTGCACACTGCCTGCGTGACACGCGCGTCTCAGGCGCGGCATGAGCCGCGCGGAAAACGCGTGCATGCTAGAAATAGAACCGACGCCTATTTTTCACGCGACACGCAAGCGTGTTGGAAGCGTTTGCAGGCAAAATAGTATATGAAAAGATGTTTATATGTCATTTTGTACACAAATACATATTAATAAATTACATTTTGATGTTTGAAAATCTAGGTTTTGACATAAATTCAGATATAAATGTATTTTTTTTTAATCCCATTATTTTTGCCTATATAATTTCATGTCATTTTATTTTTTAAACAGTCGAGTCCTGGTGTCCACTACAGAGGTCATAGCATATGAATAAAATATAGCCTATATATATTTTCATTTGTGTCTAATGCTCTTAACAATGTGATTACATGAAAAAAAAATCAAAAACATTATTTGAAAAAAACTTTCTGGGCCTCAGGAGGATATAAAGTTAGGATAGGCTACAATAACATCGTAGTGTGTCTTCTGAGTGACGGTCCAACATCAGGTAGGCTAAATATAGGCTCTTTAAAGCTACACAAAATTTGTAAATGTTATTGAAATAAACAGACAGCCGCATGTTTCCCCATTTTTCGGATTTCGGAAGATGCGTGATAAAAGTTGAAATTGTTGTCGTAAAGGCAAGAGCAACAGTAATCCAAATGTAGACTGGTCTGTCGGCGCCCTCCCTCTGTCACATATAGCGAATATGTATTCGAGTACGCCACGCAGCGCCGCGTCAGACACGCTTCTGGTGTGCAAAGACACAGAAAACGCGACGCAGCCGCCACGCAGCTGACACGCAACATAAACGCCACGCTCACGCCACGCAGCCAGTGTGTCTCCGGCCTGAAGCGCTCAGAGGCGATTCTAAAATATTAAAAAAGTCGAGACAGTACCCATCGTCAAAATTTCTAAGTCCACCACTCTAGTTCATCCAAAACAAACTAAAAAATAGACTCAAAGTGTTAAATACCGGAATTATCCTTTAAATGCCCATGAAACCCCCCTCTTTCAGCTCAAGTCCACCCACAATCTTTTTGAAAAATGCAACTTAAATGGGCGTGGCAGGAGAAGAAGAGGGGGGCGAGCAACTGTCATCTGTCAGTGGCCCATCCGAGACTCAATAAAAATTAGGGGTAAAACGTGAGGACATACTTTTGTATTGTTTTTATGTCTTTAAAGTCCAATGAAATACAATAACCACTTGTTTGAACTTTCAAAAGTAACTGAATGGCCTGCTTCATATTTTAGATTAAAATATGCGTGAAAAATTATTTTATAATGTTAACTTCAAATAATACTTATAGTAATTTAAAGATTTTAGCATTGGATCTGGACGAGAAGGATAACTCCAATCTTTTTTCGAGTCATTTCGTTCATTTCGTTCGTTGAATAAACGAAATGACTCGAAAAAAGATTTGTTCATTTTGATGAACGAGTTCGAACAGGAGAGTCACGAACGTGCATTACAGAACAGAGCAAGGCGAGCATTTGTGCTTATAAAACTTAAACTTTTTTATTTATTTTTTGAAATGACCGATTGTTTCGCTAGATAAGACCCTTATTCATCGTCTGGTATCGTTTAAAGCCCTTTGAAGCTGCACTGAAACTGTCATTTGGACCTTGAACCGTTTGGGTCCTGTTGAAGTCCATTATATGGAGAAAAATCCTGGAATGTTTTCATCAAAAACCTTAATTTCTTTTCGACTGAAGAAGGAAAGACATGGACATCTTGGATGACATGGGGGTGAGTAAATTATCAGCAAAAGTTTTTTAAAAGTGAACTAATCCTTTAATAGGTGAGCTGTAACATCACTACATGACTTACCATTTTTACAAGACCTAAGAAAATATCAGAAGATTTCACTGTGATAACTTGATATTCTATACGTTTCTTACACTGTTTACACACTCAGCAGGGAGGAATTACGAACTGTTCCATATTTATGATTATGGGTGGAACTATATGACATCAGAAAGTAAAACTAAACTGATGAACAGGAAGCTTAATCAAACAGTAATGTTTTCAGAAAGGACTGCGACTGATAGAGGCAGCAGCAAAACTGTCATGTCACAAAAAAGGACGCATTCCCCCACTGGTGAAGAAAAAGAAAAAAAGATGAAACGGCAAGATAAAGGTATGTTGAAATTATTAATGTTAACTTACGGGACACTGCACTTATTTGCAATCACAAAAGTTCATTATTAGCATGTGTTTTAAAGCCTTGCCGGTTAAACATTTAATTTGCGAGCATGTACATTCAAAGCAGTGATTAAAGTGGTTAACTTTTAAGTGCAGTGCGTATGTGGGTGCATGTACTTCTCCGTACTCTTTAACATGATGCGGTCCCATCTTTTATGGTAATGGCTTTAGTGCCTGGTTACAAATCAGACAAAACGGACAAAAAGTTAGTAATTTAAACTACATTATAACGACCATTAATGTTTTTTAACTTGTATGTTTCATATACTAGTAGCCTATGTAATTGAATAGATTGTGAAATTAAACGTTTCTCATTCTTAGTGTTTTTTTTTATTTAGCTTACATACAATTCAGTTACTATACAATAGCTGTCTGTCTTTCTATAAAGCTATGTGTACTGTAAAAAACGCTATACAAATAAATATATTACTTGATGGCAATTGTTTGTTAACATGGGTTGGCTATACCCAATGTTTAGATCTGTTTGGGTATTTATGCAAATTAGCACATACATAATTAGTTTATGCACCGTTTGTCCATGTTAACAAACAATTCAAAAAAACTTGTAATACATTTTTTGTTTCTCTTGAAGTAAGTAATCAACTTAGTAGTTTTCATGGTGATATCTAAAGGTTAAAAATGCTACACTATTGATGTGAGAAAAAGAATGAATTGGCGTATGAATAGGCTATTTTTGGCTCTTTTTCAAAACTTTCCCCTAATGGGATTCTTCGGGTCTTTTTTCCCTTACTCATGACATATTGAGGATACAAAATCAGTTGAGATTGCATCTGTTGCGATTTCTTTAACCTTTGTTCATAAAATGACTGGACTATGAGGGGCGGGGCCGTTCAACTTGACAGTCAATGGCGCTCTCGTTTTGAATCAGTATCACTAATGGTTCAATATTTTAGTGAATGTTAGTGTTTAGTGAGTAAGCTATGCTCATATTCTGATTTTAAACGGGCCTCCAAATAAAATGCGGCTCTTGGCCCCATAAAGGCTTGGGCTGCCCATGCCTTTTTGTGTTGTCTTTTATATATAAAAATATATATTCATGATTGTATGAAATGGTGTTGTATAAAACGGTTACATTTGCTGTACTGTGGCTCCCAGAGACACATTTAGTTTCTGTATTTAGATGATTCTTCTGCAGCCCAATAGATCTAACTACAGCCGTTTGGAGCACATGGTCTCAGACTGGCATTTAGAGGCAGAGCTTATAGGCTCAGTGAGAGTTAGTGACGGAGATGGAGGGACTTCTCACTGAGGAGATGGAGGGACTTCTCACTGAGGTTAGAGTTAGTGACGGAGATGAAGGGACTTCTCACTGAGGTTAGAGTTAGTGATGGAGATGGAGGGACTTCTCACTGAGGTTAGAGTTAGTGATGGAGATGGAGGGACTTCTCACTGAGGTTAGTGATGGAGATGAAGGGACTTCCTCTCAGAAACTGCTGTCTCATATGCCTGCTTATAGCATGAATGGCTGCTTTGACAGCTTGACAGTGGTTCATAGTTTAAGTTGTTTAAATACTTTTTAACTATGCAACATCCATTTTTTGAAAACACAAACTAAATTACTCAGTGAACATAAGTTCTGGGGTGCATTACAGAAAGATCCTAAAATTAGAATCCTGTCATGCAGGGGCGTAGGAATGAGTTTAACTAGAGATGCACCGATTACAATTTTTTTTTGGTGTGAGAAATTTACACACATCTAAAGTGCAGTATTATGGAAGAACCATTTCTTTCTTTTTACATCCAATATCTAACTAAAAAAAGTCATACATTTAGCAAACTAAACTTCTGTATGAAAACAGGTAATGGCAGTAAAATAATATATAAATAACAAATAAAAATAAAATAAATATAGCCTTGCAGTATAAAGATATTTCTCAAAACACACACACACGCCTATTGCAATCACTTGTATATCAATGGCAAGTTTCATTTCTCAAACTGTCAAACAGTTCTTCTCTCATCTGACATGTCCAGCCAGGCTAAACAAGCGCTAACCTCGGGCAAGTTTAAATGGGTACTATAAATATTTTTGAGTATTCATTTTCTTTTCTGGCAAACTCCAGTTCTTGTTAAAACACAACAGACATGCAAATTCTGGCACTTTTTGGGTGAAATCATTTATTTTGTCCAACAAAAGTGTGCTTTCACTTTAATTGAGCGCGAGCAGAATAGACTCTGCGCCGAAACCCGCAATTCACTGCTGCTCACGCGTGACGCGACGCTCCTGCTCACGTGCTGCTCCCGGTGTGAATGCACTCATTGATTAACATGCACGCCAAAAAAAAAAAAAAACGTGCTGCTCACGCTTGCGGTGTGAAACGGCCGTAATTCACGAGGTTTCCTACATGTGCGTTCCGTGTGCACGTGTGATGCTGATGTTACGCAAATTATGTTAATCATGCGGCGCTCGAGTGCATTTGACAGGCATAAAATCGGCATATGTCAGACTGACCGGCCGGTCGCCGGTCATGGCCGATCACGTGAAAATCGGCCGATTCCGATCACCAGCCGATCAATCTGTGCATCTCTAAGTTTAACATTGGGGAAACGTATCGGAAACCTGACAGATCCGTTAATGGTTTGAACAGAAATATGTAATATATTAACTACACTGCAAAACATCACCAACATACTTTATCTTTACAAATGTATCTTTTTAGTAGAATAAAGGAAAACACATTTTGAATGGCAGTAATTAACTGATAAATATCAAATCAATTCTTTAATTGCAGGCCTAATCATCCAGTTTTGTAGATTAATAAATAACATATTGATCAAAATTTGAATTCAAATTTTCTGAATAAATTTTATTTTCTAGTTGTATCTTATGCCTCGTCAGGCAAAAGAACGATTTGTTGGACCATTTTTTCTGCCAACCAAAAACCACCATCAAATGGCAAACGAATCGTTCGGTTTGTAATGCGTACCAAACCGAAAGCCTCATGCCGAACGGTTCAATACGAATACGTGCATCGTTACACCCCTACTAGTTAGATGTTGAATCACAACATCAGCTTAAAGGATTAGTTCACTTTTAAAAAAACTTTTGCTGATAATTTACTACCCCCATGTCATCCAAGATGCCCATGTCTTTTTTTCTTCAGTCGAAAAGAAATTAAGGTTTTTGATGAAAACATTCCAGGATTTTTCTCCATATAATGGACTTCAACAGGACCCAAACGGTTCAAGGTCCAAATGACAGTTTCAGTGCAGCTTCAAAGGGCTTTAAACGATACCAGACGATGAATAAGGGTCTTATCTAGCGAAACGATCGGTCATTTCAAAAATAAATATAAAAGTTTAAGTTTTATAAGCACAAATGCTCGCCCCGCCCTTGCTGTCATGTCTTATTGTCAGAGCCAGCCAGGAGTCTGGGGTCTCATTTATAAAGCGTGCGTACGCACAAAACGGGGCTGGAAACGTACGTACGCCAGTTTCCACGCAAAGGTTGTGATCTATAAAAAACAAACTTGACGGGAGAATGTGCGCACCTTTAAGCAAACTTTGAGCCGTGCGTACGCACGTTTTGGAGACGGAGCAGTTTGGCGACACTGATGGTGAGCTGGAGCTAAATGTCTTTTTGGTCACTTTTAGACCGAAAATCTAAAGAAAATTATACATACAGTATACAGAAAGATAATACAAATATAATTTCACTCACCATCACATGAAGCAAACATCCATCCCTTTTTAAATGTCCGGATATTTAACAAAGGGTCTCGGTCCGGTCCCTTTGTTCTTTAGTGAAACTGACGCAGCCTATCTAAAACCGTAAATCTTCATTATAATCATAAATACAGTGTTCTGTGAAATATGTTCACAATAACAGTTCAAATATTTAAAACTATGTTTTACTTCTGATATAAACATTTAGATTAAATATGCCATTCTGATTAATGGAGTTAGACACTTAAATTAGCCACATGAAATCATTACTGAGAAGTTACAACATTTTTTTATATTCAATAAATAGAAATATTTGTTGTGGATGCAATGGTTTCAAACACTTTTCCTCTGGCATGCTGTGTTTTAATGTGTTAACTACAGAGATAATTGCTTATGATAATAGCAGACTGTCTGAGAAAATAGTTTTGTGCAAATAATGCACTACACGGTCTATCTGTTTCCATTAAAAATATAAATCAATTAAAATACTATTTGGCCAGTGGAAAAGATTGAGAAAAACTTTCTCTGAAATGTATTTTACACTGTTTGATTTATTTATTCAAAAACAAGGTAAGGCTACTAAATTATTTTTTATTAATGTAACTAATGTGACGGCACATCCGTATTTCATATTTTCCAAATGTCTTGTACCGTTAAACATGTTATCACGTGGATGAATAATCATATGCAAATGATATGCAGATGAGGATATGCATAGTAAAACTAGGCGTTATAATCTCCATATATGGTTGTTTCGGGGAGGAGACGCATGTGTGCACAGTCTTCCGCTGACTGGGATTTATAAAGTGAATTCTGCGCAGGTTCTGGCGTACGCACGGTTTTATAAGTCAGAATATTTGTTTGCGTACGCCATTTTTGGCTTTCGGACATACGTACACTTTTTGTAAGGATCCTACGCACAGTTTTATAAATGAAACCCCTGGTCTTAGCGAAAGAGGCTGAAGGAGAGAAATTCGGACTGAAATGGCTTTTTAGCGCGACTTAAATGCAGTCGGCCCCGTCCATTTCGGTTGGCTGAAAAGCCATTTGTCTGTGCAAAGCACAGCCGTGAACCAATCAGGCTTCAGTATTTGGAGAAAACGAAGTTTCCCCGTACGGATTAGAAACTGACGCAATGCGAGTGAACCGTATCGAAAGGGAACTATTAATATAAAAGTTGCTCTATTCAGCAATGTAGATGTTGTATTGTCATTTGTTTTGTCAGCCATGGCGTCCTCCCGTGATCCTCCAGTGTTCTGTGACATCTGTGATGAAAGAAAGCAGAAAGCTGTGAAGACCTGCCTGACGTGTCAAAGCTCTTACTGTGACTTTCATCTGAAGCCTCATCACAGAGTCCCGCGTCTAAAGAAACACACACTAATCAACGCTGTGGAAAATCTGGAGGATTATATATGCCAGAAACACGAGAGACCTCTGGAGCTGTTCTGTAGAGATGATCAGACGTGTGTTTGTCTGTCCTGCACTGAAGGAGAACACAGCGCTCACAACACTGTTCCTATAGAGGAGGAGAGTCGAGAGAAGAAGGTAAAAATTAAAAACTAAACACTTTAACCCTTATAAGCTTAATAACCTTATAAGGAAGACACATGGGCTCTTCCTAGTTATTTTTGAACTGCGAGTGCAACTTGTTTTTTAAGTGTTATAAAACTGAATTCCCTAAAGCACACTGTAAAAAATATGATCAGTAAGTCATGGCAAGTTATGTTTTTACATAATGTTTAGTAGGGCTGGGTAAAAAATATCGATTTCTCGATATTAATCGATTCTGATTTTTACGAACCGATATCGATTCTTAAATCTCAAGAATCGATTAGTCATCCTGTTTTCATTTGATGAATGAATGGAACATTATAGCGTGCATCAATAATTATGTCCATTTTCTTACGAAATTCAAAAACTTAAATAGCGTTTTGTCGCTGTGGCGTGCGTGAGATCGCTCTGGATCTCATCGAAATCCGTATCATGTCACATGGAATCGCTCAATCAGTGTTTCATCCGTGGAAAGATGTTAGTTAAAAAGCTTGTAAACAATGTCATGTAACGTCACATTTACCTCAGAAAAACCATATCCAGTGACCATAAACTCGTTAGTCAGCTAGAAAAATTTGACTAATCTCGACTAATCAAACCACGAACGCCATTCAAACAGTTCAGAAGTTCACTGAACTTCATACAGTTCAGCTCACTTAGCACGTCGTTCGTGGTTTGATTAGTCGAGACTGTTTTCCAAAGATGGCTCCTGTCTGTATACACGAAGTGGACTGTCTTTATCTTTATCTTCTTATTAAACGGTCTGTACACTTAGAAAGTTCTCAATGCTTTGTTTTGCATGTAGGGACCCTCATTATGTTACTGTGTTCGTGTGGGGCTATTTTGAGTCTTGTTAGTGGTATTAAATAGCGATTTCTTTTTACTTATTATATGCCCCCATTACTAGCGTTATACACTAAACAGTTTTTAGAGATAAAACTCTTTACATTCGATTATCATGAAAACAAATCTCAGAGAACGGTTGACTAGGTACCAATGTTTTATTAGACCAAAGGTTCATTTTGCGCCGGAGTTCTCCTTTAAGTGTTTGTATATAGTAGGCTACAACTGACTCCCATAGTTTACAGCATTAGTTAAGAGATTTGTTTTCCTTGAAAAAAATTTGCCATGTATTGTACCTGATATCCAACATAATCAATATTGAATCGAATCGAATCGTAATCGAAATCGAATCGAATTGCAAGCTTGTGAATCGAAATCGAATCGAATTGTGAAATTTGTGTCAATACCCAGCCCTAATGTTTAGGCTACTCATCAAAATATTTTAAACAATTTCAACTTTAAAGTTATACAAGATTCAACTCGATTTTTTAAAAGTCAGTTTAATATAATATAAGTTAAAGTTACTTGTACAGCAATTTGAATATGCTAAAAAAAATTAAGTCACCAATTGAAATTTATAGTAAAGTTTACAGTGTAGTAACAATAAAATTATGCACTTTTGGGGGATTTTAGGTAATTTAGTTCATAGATCTTATGTACAATTTTTTATTTCAGTATCATTTGTATGAACAAATACAAAATTTTTGGACCTTAAAGGGGCATTCGGCAACTCTAGCTATTTCTTCGTTGATTTTCGCATGTTTTGTCAACGAGCTCCCCCTACAGCTGTGAGGCGTATATTTCACAACAATATCATAAAAAAACTCACTTGCGGCACCCTCCTCCCGCTTTCTACCGCTGCTCATGTGCATTTGTTATTATCGGAGCCGGCCAACTTTATCGTGTGGAGCTATGTCTACCGAGGTGGTTAATATATCACATACATTGAGGGGGGCGTGTGTGTTTATGTCGAATTGCCGTAAAAGCTGTTTGTGTTTCTCGCTCGTTCTCGCTTCTCACGAGACTTCCTATTTCCAACTTACCAGGACGTTAGTCCCCATGTTGCAAGGTTGGTTTTCCACATAGGAACTTTGGGGGGAGCGGGGAAAGTCACCATTCTCACCAGAATAGGTTATTTTAATCATCCAAATGATTTCTAAACGGGTTTATTAAGTTGAAATAGTTGCCGAATACCCCTTTAACTACAGTATAAATGTACACTTATATAAATTTAAACATTTCTGCCATCTGGTGAAAAAAGAACAAGACTTTCATGTCAGGCCCAAATCATGTTATGACAATAATGGCCAGTAGATGGCTGAAGTGTTTCATTCAACTATACATGCTGTGAAAGAATTCTAGATTTCATTCTTAATAGTTTGGATGTTTATTTGGACTTCATCCAACTATTTTTTGTCAAATAACTATTATTTGTCAAACCGACAAATACCTTCTGTGAAAGTCTCAAGACAGAAAAATGTTTGTCTAATCATTGCATTTGGTCTGATATGATTATATATATATTTCCATATCTGCTCGCACCCTGCTCATGCAAACATCACACTTTGACATTGTGTTCTGCAAAGCCCTGTTCACACCGCCAGCGACTTTGTCGCTGTATGTCGCTCGGCTCTGTACTGTGAAGTCGCTTGTGTGCGTTCGTAGTGCTGTCGCTCTAATGTTATTGGTAGACTGCACATCTGGCCATATCTATACACAATACCATCACAAGTGATGTATACAACTATATAATTTTAATTTGACTAGGAATTAGGCTCAAAAGAAACAGTATGCTTTTGGGAGAGTGTTTTTATATTACCACAGCAGTGTTCAGTGGATTAAATAATTTACTAGATTAATGATCGATCACTCAACAAATTAAACTCACTCATACTGTCATAAATTACTAAAACCTCATTCAAATTTAACAAATAATAAATTTTCTTGTCCCTAATAGTCAACAAAATGCAGGGGAAACTGTAAAATGAACTGCAGCAGTACTAAACTTGCATCATAAAATTACACCACTCGAACTATAAATGTATGAACTCACTGAGACTGTCAACAGTTTCTTTTCCATGCATAATTTTATTATATCCATGTGGTTACAGTCAAATCATATAAAACAGTGAAATCGTCCTCGAACTCTTCTGTCTTGCCTGCACTCGAGACGGTGACGTGAGCTCCACTGAAACGCTTCTTCCCTATTGGTTGTCACTCGCGAAAATCGCTTCTCATTTGCATAAAGTTAAAATTTTTGCACTTCATAAGGCACACAAGCACATTTGCACACACACACAAGGTCTCTCGCTCTCTCGCAAGCTGCTGCTTCCTACCCTGCTCCACTCAGCGGCTGTTTCATCGCTGCTGCTGCTTCCTCATGCCTGGCTGAAGTACCCAATAGTGCTTATTTTAGCATGGAGGACGTGAGGGCGGAGCTCAGAAGATTGCGCCCTGGCAAGTCAGCAGGACCGGATGGAATACCCCCGAGGCTTCTGAAGGACTGTGCTACGGAGCTGGCGGCTCCTTTGCACAAAACTCTTTAATTGGAGTCTCCAGAAGAGTCAGGTGCCGAAGCAGTGGAAGACATCCTGCATTGTGCCAGTGCCTAAGGGGGGGGAGACCTTCCGGGGTCAAGGACTACAGACCAGTGGCCTTGACGTCTGTGATTATGAAGACCCTCGAAAGGCTACTACTCCGGCTCCTTGGCCCACAACTACAGCAGGCACTTGACCCCATGCAGTTTGCCTGCCGAGCGAACATGGGAGTGGAGAATGCTGTCCTCTACTTGCTTCATCGAGCCCTCTCTTTTCTCGATGGGACAGGAGGGTATGTGAGGCTGATGTTTTTTAATTTCACGAGTGCATTTAATACCATCCAGCCTCAGATCCTGAGAGGCAAACTCGAGAACTTGAGCATGGAGCCTGCTCTCATTAAATGGATCATCAGTTACCTTACAGAGCGGCCACAGTATGTCAGATTGGGGAACACAGTGTCAGACACTGTGGAAACAAGCATTGGGGCCCCCCAGGGAACTGTGCTATCCCCTTTCCTCTTCACCCTATATACATCAGACTTCTCATACAGAACATCATCGTGCCATATACAGAAATATTCTGATGACACTGTGGTGGCGGCTTGTGTGAGGGGAGCAGACGAGGAGGAATACAGGAGGGTCATCTCGGAGTTTGTGACCTGGAGCAGGTGCAATGGTCTCATCCTCAATACATCCAAAACCAAGGAGATGATAGTGGACTTTAGGAGGCGTAAGTCAAATCATCTGCCTGTGGTAATTGAGGGGGAGGGCATTGAGGTGGTCTGACTTACAGATATCTGGGAGTCCACCTGGACCATAACCTGGACTGGTCAGTACATGTAAATGCAGCATACAGAAAAGGTCAGAGCAGACTCTTTTTTTCTCAGGTAGCTAAAATCCTTCAAAGTCTGTAATGAGATGCTGTACTTTTTTTATCAGTCGGTTGTGGCCAGTGCTGTGTTCATTGCTGTGGTGTGCTGGGGCAGCTGTATGACAGCCAGGGAGGGGAACCGACTTGACAGATTTGTCAGGAAGTGTGTGTGTCAGGAGGGTGGACTCTGTAGGAGATTTGGTGGAGGAAAGAATGAGGAGCATGATGAAATCCATCCTTAGTAACAGGAGCCACCCACTGCATGACACTGTGGTTGCCCAGCAAAGCAGCCGCAGTGAACGACTCCTCTCCATGAGCTGTAGGACTGAGAGGTTCAGGAGGTCATTTGTTCCGGCCGCCATAAGACTGCATAATGGATCTGTTTGAAGTGCAGACGGTTTGGAGCTCGCTAGCTCTAGATTCCGGGAGATTTTAACTAATTTGCGGGCATCACAGAGCCGCTATCAATATGCGGGAGAATTGGGATGTCAACTCCATTTGGCAAAGAGCGCAAATAACGACACCTTTACGTTTGGGACTAAATTTGAAGTATTACTATACCTTCGATGATTTAGTGCGAGCTGTTTTTTTAGGACTTTTTCTTTTGTTGGGGCTTTTTGCATGGCTTCGTTGGGAATTCTGTGAAGAGGTTGCTGTTTCGTCCTCCATTCTGCAATGTTTCGGTCTCCCATGTGTGTGTGGCGAGCTTTACCGCCGGGAACGTAAATAAATAAAGAAGCGTCGACAAAAAAATATGACGTTGACGTAATTTTGACGTCGAAGCGTCGCTACAGGCCTAGTTCAAAGTCATTTGATTCATCCCATCGAGACATGGGAATTCATTCAGCGTGATAGTCACAGTGCATTATGGGTGTTCTCTAGCCGTTGAGCGTACATCAGTTGTACACTCAATATTGCACCGCAAACAAACAGCAGTCGCCTTTTACAGTGCATCCTGAACCAAAACAACCAGCTAGATCCACTGCTGGATCCATTTAGTGATGTCGTTTTCTGTCATAAACTGCTTTAACAGCTTTATTGGGACAATCCAGAATCGTAATCCATATGACCGACATAGGGTCAAAACCATAGAGCAAACGATCCAAATGTACGAAGTCCAAAAACAAAGGCAAACAAGGATATCAAGGACAATGGGCAGAAGAACAGGGGTACGGGCGCTCAAAACATCAGTGCAACACAAAACAAGACTATGCAAAGAATGCCAATGACACATAGGAAGACTTTAACAAGGGATCACAAACAGCTGTACGAAATCACACAATCATGAGAACAGATAATGGAGACCATAAAATTAAGTTAATAATAGAAAAAATCCCAGGAGTCAGAAGTGCCCTCGTATGGAGATTAAGAATACTGTGGTTGTATCTAGGCAGACACTGTGGTCATAGCAGGACAAACAGACGATGAAGCAGAGACTTCATAATTGATCTCCTTGACCATAGCAGGACATACTGAGAGTTCAAGAACAGTAGTCGCAGCCTCAGATAAAACTAGATCAGGTGCTGCCACCTCTGGAGAAACTGAAGAAGCGTTCATGGCCCAGACACATATAATGACCATTGCTGTAACTGGGAGTGCAATCAACGGTGGGAGAACCTCTGAGACCTCCAGACTCGATACCACCGGATTCGGATGCACTAGACTCAAGGACGATGTCAGGACCACTAAGATGCCAACTGCTCGCATCGACATCAACGGTAGGTCCGTTGATGGACTGGTAGGAAGCCAGTCTCAAACGCCTAAGGACCACCTTTATAGCTTTTTTGGAGCGTTGATGTTGTCTGGAGACTCTGGATTTGGGACCACTGGACTCGGAAGTGCTGTGAGCACTGGACCTGGGATCATCAGACTTGCTGAATCAGAATTGCTGGAAACCGTTGTGCTAACATGGTAAATGACTTGATGCACACAACCAGGGTCCGAAATTAACACCCGCCAAGCGCCAAATGCGGGTAGATTTTCCTTTTGGCGAGTAAATCTCAAAAGGCTATCTGCCACACTGGCGGGTGAATGTTCATACCAAAATAGTAATGTAATAAAATGTTTATTACAATTGCATTTTGTAATGTTATAAAATATCTGGCATGAGGGCTCGGATTTGTTGTGTTTGCCAGTAGGGATGGGAATTGAACTGCTGCGCGTGTGACCGGGCGCAACTGAAGAACGAGCAGAGAGAGAGAGACCCCCGGTAGCGCGCGCGCACTCTTTCTCTTCGGAGCCAGGCGAAAGTATAAACAAGGCTTCACCGGCTCCTAAGCGCTGTCTTGCTCTCTCTTCCTGTCACATATTAATCAAAATAAATCGACACAATGGTAAAAGGTCGGAAGACCATAGTTTCATGTGGAGATTCGGATTTTTTTTCTTCTGAAGTACCGCTGGGTGTGAATTGTGCTAAAATACCTTGTTTTCTCTGAAAAGCGTTCCGCACATTCAGCTGACATAACCCACACTTTAAATAAACGAAAAAACCTATCTAGTGATTAAATGTTTTCTGTGTTGACACAAATCTTGAGGGATGTCCTTGCTGTCGGGATAATCACACAACGCGAACACATCTGATAATGACACGTCCGATTCGCGAACTAATGACTCCTTTGAACCGATTCATTTTAATGAATGGTTAAAACAACTGATATTTCCAGTCCTTCAGTTACTGATCGGATCAGTCAAGAGTAAATGGAGTAGAAAAATAGGCAGAGTAAAACTTTATTTAAAAAAAAAATAATTATAATATATTATTATTGCAAATATTGTATTAAATATACAATTAATACATTTCATTTGTACAGAACTATTTTCATAGGCACCACCACAAAAATATTATTTTAATGTGTGTAAATTGTGTAATATGTGTGTAAATAAAAGTAAAAATGGAAAATAATAGACCAGAAATATAATGGCAAAAATGTTTAAATATACCTATATATAAATTAATGTATATGTGACACAAAAAGGCTGTTTATTATTTTTGCCGGTAAAAAATATGCTTGGCTGGTGGATTTTTTCATCTACTAGTCCCCGTGGCAGGTGAGCCAAAAAGTTAATTTCGGACCCTGCACACAACCCCCCACAAAAAATAAAAGTTTTTAGGGGAAGGTTCCTCCTCTACTTCCTCCACATTAAAAGGAGAACCGCTCAGCTGCAATGACAAACCAATATAATGTGCCAAAGTCCAGTCTGGGTCATGTAGCAGCATAATTGCATTGAGTGGCTCAGACAACCCGCCCCCAAAAAAGATCATATGGGGAATCTTGTTCATGTTGGTTAAGTGAGCCTACTCAATGTCCAGTACATGGTCCTTGATGCTGCGCTCTCCTTGTCGGAGATGCATAATTCTCACTGCTGGATCCATTTAGTAGTCTTCTGTCACGAACTGCTCTGAAGACTTGGGTTGACGATCCAAATGCAGCTTTATTGGGACAATCCAGAATCATAATCCATATAACAGGCATGGGGTCAAAACCGTAGAGCAAACAATCAAAATGTACGATAGAGTCCAAAAGTTCATAATGGAAAAGCCCAGGAGTCAGGAGGAGTGCCCTCTGGTGGAGATTAAGGGCACTCCAGCTGGTGGATGTGACAGTCGTAACCGTAATTAAGAGATGGCAACCCGAGACGTTCTACCCTGAGCAGATTTATGCGTTTCTATGTTAACAGCATCAATGCCGAAATTAATCTACAGCAGTCAGGTGGAACAAGTAAGAGCTCTAAAAGTTATTTATATTCATTATTATTGTAATGTGATGTGCTTTGAGACATAAGGTAATTTAACGCAGTCTCTCATCTGATGCATTGGAGACACAATGAAGGAAGGGTGGGATCTGATGCTTTCAAAGCTAGTTTACGAAGCCTACGATCAATCAATGAACGACGGCTCATGGTACCTTCACCAAGAGCCACAAAATCACTCTCCAGAACATTCTCATTCACGGTTCCATGCTGGTGGAACGATCTGCACACCCTCATTCGGAATGCAGAATCCCTGACAGCATTTAAAAGACAACTGAAAACTCATCTCTTCCGTGAGCACTTAACATAAAAAAAAAAAAAAAAAAAAATTAAATCCTCACTTGTCTGGTTTATGCTACTCTGAGCAATGTTTGAACTTTGTATTTTGAGCACTTCTTAGGTTGTTATTGTCTCTTCACGATGACTCGTTTAGTTAGTCCTCAGATGTAAGTCGCTTTGGATAAAAGCGTCTGCTAAATGACTAAATGTAAATGTAGCTTGCTAATGCTAGCCACTCTGAAATTGCCTCCCCTACCTTTAAACTGCAAATAGTTTTTTTTTTTACTTTTAAGAAAAAAAAATGTTATCCTCAAAGACATGTACTAAACGCCACTGAATTTTGAATTCATTTAGTCTTTTATACGATTGTATTCAAAGGATGAAGATATCTGTGTTTCTCTGTATGTAGACTGCCGTTCGTCAGATGATCCAGGACAGAATGAAGATGATTCAAGAGATCCAGCACTCAGTAGAGCTGAGAAAGGTGAGTGGAGGTTAAAACGTAAAATTGATAATGCATTATAATATTTTAATCAGCTTCATAAAGGTTCTCAATTAAATAGATAAAACTTAATAGATGAACCTTCTAATCATTCTCATTTATCAGAAAAACACAGAGAAAGATAAATCCTCCAGTGATAAGATTTTCAAAGTTCTGATCTTCTACATTGAGAAATGTCAGTCTGATCGGATGGAGATGATAGATGAACAGCAGAAAGCAGCAGAGAAACAGACTGAAGATCTCATTAAAGAGCTGCAGCAGGAAATCACTGAGCTGAACGAGCTCTCACACACTGACGATCATCTCCATCTCATACAGGTCTGTCAACATATCTCATCAGTCATCATGTACAATTGACCTATGGCTAAGCCACACCCCCAAATGCGATGAGCCAATCACAGTGTGCACAGCTAACCCAATAAACTCGGACATTCTCTGCTTCTTCGTCCATTGAAATGCATTGCAGTTAGCCAGTTTTCATTCGTTTTTATATGTTTTTTCTTGTCATTTTGGTGGTCAAAATAGCCAAACGGTGTGCATGGAGTACATGCAACTCCGACACTAGGTATCCCGAGAGGCTGGGCGACGGTGTGTATTTTTTACCCTTTCCCAAGCCAGATCTCAACCGAGATAAGTGTCTGGATTAAGTTAAGCGGTAGACCACAACACCAACTAAACGTGGATAAATTAAACAAGGATTTCTACATCTGTTAAGATAAGATAAGTCAACAACGTATGTGAACGTTATCTTTAACATCTCTAACGTAACGTTAGCCTAACATTAAAAAACGTTAGCTTCTAGCTGCGTTGTACATTTTACATTTACATTTACATTTAGTCATTTAGCAGACGCTTTTATCCAAAGCGACTTACATCTGAGGACTAACCAAACGAGTCATCGTGAAGAGACAATAGCAACCCAAGAAGTGCTCAAAATACAAAGTTCAAACATTGCTCAGAGTAGCATAAATCAGACAAGTGAGGATTTAAAGGTTTTTTTATTTATTTTTTATTTTTTTATGTTTAAGTTCACTTTAAGTTAAGTGCTCACGGAAGAGATGAGTTTTCAGTTGTCTTTTAAATGCTGTCAGGGATTCTGCATTTCGGACGAGGGTGGGGAGATCATTCCACCAGCATGGAACCGTGAATGAGAATGTTCTGGAGAGTGATTTTGTGGCTCTTTGTGAAGGTACCACGAGCCGTCGCTCATTGACTGATCGTAGGCTTCTGGTAGGGATGTAGACTCGTAGGAGCGAGTGAAAGTAGGAGGGAGCTGAGCCTGTGGTCAATCTGTAAGCAAGTGTCAATGCCTTGAACTTGATGCGAGCAGCGAGTGGTAGCCAGTGCAGGGAGATGAACAGAGGAGTGACGTGGGCCCTTTTGGGCTCGTTGAAGACCAGACGAGCAGCAGCGTTCTGGATCATTTGTAGAGGTTTAGTTGCACATGATGGAAGTCCAGCCAGAAGAGCATTGCAGTAATCAAGCCTAGAGATAACCAGGGCCTGGACAAGAAGTTGTGTTGCATGCTCAGTTAGGAAAGGCCTGATCTTCCTGATGTTGTGCAGTGCAAACCTGCATGATCGAGCTGTCTTTGTAATGTGGTCTGTGAAGGTCAGCTGGTCATCAAAGATTACACCAAGATTTCTGACCGACTTTGATGGGGTGATTGAGGAAGAATCTAGCTGGATAGTGAAGTCGTGCTGTGGAGACAGATTAGCAGGGAGGATGAGAAGCTCAGTTTTTGTCAGGTTGAGCTGCAGGTGATGTTCCTTCATCCATGCCGAGATGTCCGCCAGACAGCTTGAGATTCGAGCAGCTACTGTGGGATCATCTGGTTGAAATGAGAGGTAGAGCTGGGTGTCATCAGCATAGCAATGGTAAGAGAAACCATGTGCCTGTATGATGGGTCCCAGTGATGTGGTGTAAATGGAGAAGAGGAGCGGTCCAAGCACTGAACCCTGGGGAACCCCTGTGGTCAGTTGATGTGCTTTGGATACCTCGCCTCTCCATGCGACCCTGAAGGACCTACCTGTGAGATAGGACTCAAACCAGTGGAGGGCAGTTCCAGTGATGCCCAGTGATGAGAGGGTGGACAGAAGGATCTGATGATTCACAGTGTCGAAGGCAGCAGAGAGGTCCAGGAGGATGAGAACTGATGACTTGGAAGCAGCTTTAGCGATCCGCAGGGCTTCTGTGACTGATAGTAATGCGGTCTCGGTTGAATGCCCTTTCTTGAAGCCAGATTGGTTGACATCCAGCTGGTCGTTCAGAGACAGGAAAGATGATACTTGGTTGAAAGCAACTCGTTCAAGTGTTTTCGCAATGAATGGTAGGAGAGAGATAGGTCTGTAATTCTCTAGGAGTGATGTGTTTAATGTTGTTTTTTTAAGCAGTGGAGTTACCCGAGCCTGCTTAAATGCTGTAGGGAAAATGCCAGTGTGGAGGGATGAGTTGATGATGTGTGTTAGTGCTGGTAAAAGTGTGGGAGAGATGGCTTGTAGAAGGTGTGAGGGGATGGGGTCCAGAGGGCAGGTGGTAGGATGACTGGAGAGGAGAAGTTTAGATACTTCTTCCTCGGTTAGTGGAGTGAAGGAGGAGAGAAGGTTATTGGCTGTGGGAGTGGTTGGTCTAGGTTCCTGTGTGTGTGGATTAGAGAACTGACTGCTGATAGTTGTTGTTTTTTTAGTGAAGAAGTTAGCAAAGTCATCAGCAGTTAGTGAGGAGGTGGGTGGTGGTGGTGGTGGTGGTGGTGGTGGACAGAGGAGAGAGTTGAATGTCTTGAAAAGTGTTCGTGTGTTAGGGGCGGTGTTGATCTTGTTGTGGAGGTATGAAGATTTTGCAGCGTGAACATCAACAGAAAAAGCAGAGAGCAGAGATTGATACATACTCAGGTCAGATGTGTCATTCGATTTGCGCCATTTTCTCTCCGCTGCTCTGAGTTTGGTCCGGTGTTCATGAAGAACCTCAGATAACCACGGGTTAGAGGGAGTGGCGCGTGCTGGCCTGGAGGAGAGAGGGCAGATAGTGTCTAAAGAAGAAGTTAAAGTGGAGCATAAAGTATCCGTTGCGGTATTCACATCCAGAGATGAGAATTTTGAGGGTGAGGGAAGAGAGGATGACACAGCAGAGGAAAGATGGGAGGGAGAAAGTGAGCGGAGGTTTCGTCTGAAAGTAACTGGTAGGGGAGTTGGTGGAGTGTGGGTAGTGAGTTGTAGATTGAAAGTAATGAGGAAATGATTTGAAACGTGGAGAGGTTTCACCAAAATGTTGTCTGTGATGCAGTTGCGTGTGTAAACCAGGTCCAGTTGGTTGCCTGACTTGTGAGTACCGGTGGTGATGAGCCGTCTGAGATCGAAAGAGGCTAGGAGAGAGATGAAGTCTGTAGCATACGGCTTCTCTAGATGAATGTTGAAATCACCAAAGACTACCAGTGGAGTGCCATCCTCAGGGAAAGAAGACAGCAGCACATCTAGATCCTCTACAAAGCTTCCCAGTTGACCTGGGGGGCGATAAATGACTACAATCTGGATCTTAATGGGAAATGTAAGTGTAATAGCAGGATATTCAAATGAGTTGTTATTGCATAGAGAGGAGAGAGTTGAGTATTTCCAATTGTTAGAAATGAGAAGACCAGTACCCCCACCCCTCCCGGACTGGCGAGGTGTGTGAGAGAAAGAGAAGTTGTTAGAGAGAGCAGCAGGGGTTGCTGAGTCTTCTGGACGGATCCAGGTCTCAGTTAAGCCTAAAATATTAAGAGTAGAATGAGAAGCAAAAGCTGGAATGAAGTCAGCTTTATTGACTGCTGATTGGCAGTTCCATAGACCCATAGAAAGAGTGAGAGGTGAGTGTGAGGATAAGAGAATAGGACGCAGATTAGCAGGATTGCGCTGCCTTCTGTACGTGATGAGTGAGCGTTGTCGAGAGACAACAGGAATGTATTGAAAGCACATAACGTTTAAGGGAAATAGGATAAGGATAGGAGTAGGGAAGGGAAGGGAGATGTAGATACTTAAGTGCTTAGCTGATGTCTTTGCTCGGTGGAGTCGCACAGGTAGAGTCGATGGTCTTTACCCGAGTCGGTCTTCACACGAGGAGGCTGAAACGCATCCGCTGACGCTTCCGCAACAGCGCGCACACTACATAGATATAATGCACTCAAAGTACTGAGTGAGGACAGCTGTCTCTGCCCAGCAATTAACACAGCACCCTCAAATAATCCGAAAATGGGATAAATCGAAACTAGCCCTTGGCCAGTGACTCACTTAAGTGCTATGCAATTTAGACTGCAATACTATACAGACGCGCAAACTATTCAATTTACTGTTATAAAGTAGCAACGCGTCTAATTAAAATACAGATTTGTGAGAAGGTACATCATGTCACTTAGCTTCATTAACGTAGAACTGTAGAACTGTGTCAAAAGCAGCAGACAGATCCAGCAGGATGAGAACTGAGGATTTGGAAGCTGCTCTTGCCAGTCTCAGTGCTTCAATTACTGAGAGCAGGGCAGTCTCAGTTGAGTGTCCGCTTTTAAAACTAGAGTGATTGTTGTCCAATAGTTTGTTCTGTGTAAGAAAGGAAGAGATCTGGTTGAAAACAACTCATTCAAGTGTTTTCGTGATGAATGGAAGAAGGGATACCGGTCTGTAATTTTCCAGATGTGCTGGATTTAGAGTGGGTTTCTTAAGCAGTGGGGTTACCCGAGCCTGCTTAAAAGTTATGGCAAAGGTACCAGTGTGAAGAGGTGTGTTTATGATGTGCGTGAGTGTGAGTACAACTGAGGAAGAAATGGCTTGAAGTAGATTAGTGGGAATAGGATCAAGTGGACAGGTGGTAGGGTGATTGGAAAGGAGGAGTTTGGAGACTTCTGCCTCTGAAAGTAGAGAGAAGGAGGTTATAATGTGTGTGTTAGCTGGTAAAATGTGTCAGTTTGTGGATTGGTAAATTGGCCGCTGATGGTGGTTGTTTTATTTATGAAGAATGTGGCAAAATCGTCAGATGTTAGGGTTGATGAGGGAGCAGGGTTGAGAAAAGAGGAAAAGGTTTTGAAAAACATGCGAGAGTCAGAAGAATTGCTAATTTTGTTGTGGTAGTAAGTTATTTTAGCAGTAGAGATATTAGCAGAGAAGGAAGAGAGGAGGGATTGATAAAGACCAAGGTCAGTAGGATCTTTTGATTTTGGTTTTAGCGTATTCGGCATGCCACGGATGTTGGTATCAGACAATGGACCTGCCCTGGACAGCACCCTTCCAACCCCCCTCAAATGGGTTCACGAAAAGAGTCGTGCAGGCCTTTAAAGCTGGTCAGAGGCAGAAACTTTGGAGACAAGAGTGTGTAGATTCCTGTTCAATTATGGGATTATGCCACAAACTACAACTGGTTTGTCCCCTGCCGAAATGATGATGTCCAGACGTTTAAGATCAACTTTTGATTTGCTTCTACCGGACCTGGCAGCCAAAGTGCTAAAGAAACCACTCAAACAGAAAGAAGACCATGACAGCACTGCTGACTTTTTTAGTGGGTGATCCTGTGTATGTGAGAAAGCTACGGGCCACAATGGATTCCTACTGTGGTTGAAAGTTGTACCAGTCTGCTGTCTTATGCTGCCTTGACAGTAACAGGACAGACCTGGAAAAGGCATGTTGATCAGGTTTGCAGGAGACACTGTTCCGGATTCTGCGAATTAAATTATTATAATTTTTTTTCAAAATACACCAGGTATTGGAGAGGGGATCGGACATCCTGTGAGCAATGTATCTGTAGAGCCAGGGGAACAGAAATGACTGTAATAGGAAGGGCCTGATCCTCCTAATGTTGTGCAAGGCAAATCTACATGATCGGGCAGTTTTAGCAATATGGTCTGTGAAGTTCAATTGATCATCAATTACACAACCCCAAGGTTCCTGCCTGACCTTGATGGAGTTATGGATGATGTGCCTAGCTAAGTTGTGATGAAGTGTTGAGTTGGCCGGGACCACAAGTAGCTCTGTCTTTGCAAGGTTTAGTTGAAGGTGGTGGTCCTTCATCCAGCCAGAAATGTCTGTCAGGCAGGCCGAGATGCGAGCAGCTATCGTCGGATCGTCAGGCTGGAATGAGAGGTAGAGTTGTGTGTCATCAGCTTAGCAGTGATAGGAAAAGCCATGTTTCTGAATCACAGATCCTAGTGATGTCATGTGAGACAGTGAGACACTGTTCCGGATTCTGCAAATTATTATTATTATTTTTTTTT
This sequence comes from Rhinichthys osculus, assembly GCA_029959095.1. Classification (NCBI taxonomy): domain Eukaryota; kingdom Metazoa; phylum Chordata; class Actinopteri; order Cypriniformes; family Leuciscidae; genus Rhinichthys; species Rhinichthys osculus. The sequence goes on along the minus strand of JARWKJ010000021.1, from coordinate 3,623,556 downwards.
TCAAAATACACCAGGTATTGGAGAGGGAATCGGACAGCCTGTGAGTAATGTATCTGTAGAGCCAGGGGAACAGAAATGACTGTAACCAGTGTCACAAGAAGAGCCTGAGGCTGATACTGAACAATATCAAAAGGCTTGGAAAGCAGATGCTCTTCTACCAGTGTTGTTGACCACAACAAAGGAGGTCACCCAGAGTAAAAACGTGAACCAAGATATCTGAAAGATTTTGTTAAACAATTCAGCAAAATTATCTGGTATAAAAAAAAGAAAGAAAAGAAAGAAGGCAAATTGACAGTTGACATGTTTGGGAATGTTTTAGCTTTAAGGGGGAGAGATGTAGTAGATGGAGTACAATTCTAGCCGTTCCAGTTGTTACCGCTAGGGGGTGAATATGCTTGTGTTGTGTGGGAATTACCTGTTGCAGTGGAATGTTCTGTCCTGTTGGATAGTCAGGTCATGCTGGTGTTATCCTACAAAATAAGCACAGTCACTCCTGCATTCCTCTCTCTATTGTTTTTTTTATACTAAGTTACCCAGTAATAAAGTCCAATTTGAAAAATTAGTTAACTGTGTTAGAAAGGTATTGTGTAAAATATACTAACTTGAAATATAAATTAATAACATATTTAACAGTCTTGTCTTTCCTGCTGTAGATGAGCTCATCCCTGGACAGTCGTCCCCACACCAAGAACTGGACTGAGATCAGGATTGACTCTGGTGTGAACTCTATGTATAGAGCTCTTGCTCAACTGAAGAAAACTCTAGATACAATAATGGAAAAACACAATCCAACTGGTATGTGAATATCAAATACAGTAGATTTTTGTCAGTAACAAAGAAATAAATTTTTTCAAGGAATATTATGGGTTAAGTGGCGGCTGGTCAATAAAGGGCGCTAGGGCACCGCCCTCCCTGAGCCACACACACAAAACAATAATAATAAATTATGTAAATTGATATGTGTATGATATGATATGATAGAAAATCATCTGTGGAAAATATAAGCTTTTCCTATATGTCCACTCTGCCTGTCCGCATGTCTCAAGTTCAGCTCTGGGGCGCTAGTCAAATCACCCACAGGAGCAGGGTTTATGTAGCAGTTTAGCCAGTTGTTGTGAACATTTAAAGATGACACAAAATTTAGCCAATCAGCGATCTCAAATCTTCTGACAAAATCAGACTGACAAATGGTGATTTTCTCTATCAACCCCAACGAGAAACTGCTAAAGTCAAAACTAGTCTGTATGGTCTGAATAAAGCAAACAAGCACACCAGTAAAGTTTTGATGGATGACGACTGTAATCAAGGTAAAGACGATTACATTGGAATACATACAGGCACGTGCAAGTCCGTTTTTATTAATGTGAAACAAGCAGTGTTTTTGTAACGTAGGCCAGTAGGCGCTGTGTGTGTATACCTCACTGTAGTCTTTAGCGTCTTGTTAGCTCGCCCGGCTTCTTTCCCAACACTCCGGTACGAATCCTGCTCGAGGGTTGATTAAATCCAATTTAAACTCAGTTTGTAAAGGATCACACTGTTGTATAATGTAATCATAACACAACTTACTATGTAAAGTTCTGTCCATGTAAATCATGTTAAAGCAGTATTACTTTAACGACAAAAAAAATGATGTAACTCTGTGTACAAACTTTAAAAATACATAATGTCTAAAAGAAAAGTTTGCCACCTCACAAGGACAATTTAGACACTTTACAGCTCAAATAACACATTTTACTGAATTATTAAGAGAAGAGCTTTCATAAAAAGTACAAGCTTCACATTCTATTAAATCCTCAATGTTTGTTTCATAGACCTCCATTACAGTATGTTTACTGTAAACACATTCTGCATTTTATTTTACAAACTGGGGGACGAGCAGCATTTACATGCCACTGATGCTGCCGATAGAGAGAAACGTCTCAGGTTACGACTGTAACCATAGTTCCCTGAGAAAGGGAACGAGATGATGCGTCACCGACACTTTGGGAACGCCCCCAGCGTGAATGCGTCTGAGCATCAATGTCAACTAGTCCAATGGAAAGAATGAGCTTCACAGGCGGGTGACGTCATGACCAGGAAGGCATAAGAGCACATCCGGTGAAACGCGGCATTAGCTTCAAAAAGTCGAAGCAAGCCGATCACAGGGATGCAGGAAGTATGGCAGGGTGACGCATCGTCTCGTTCCCTTTCTCAGGGAACTATGGTTACAGTCGTAACCTGAGACGTTCCCTTTCGAGGGAACTCGCGATGCGTCACCGACGCTTTGGGAACGAGAATACCCAAAACGCCAGAATTCCAAGTACCTGAGTGTTAGTCTGTTGGAACTAAGCACTAAGCACCTGAGAACCTGGGGCAGCATCCAGGTCCAAACTGTAAAACCTGACGAATGTGAGCGGTGAGGACCAGCCTGCCGCATCACATACGTCTTGAAGAGAAACTCCAAATAATAAGGCTTTAGAGGCCGCCTCGTAGAGTGAGCTCTGACCACCAAAGGACACGGCTGGTCAGAGTACTCGTATGCAAGTGAAATAGCCTCAACTATCCACTTACTAACCGTCTGTTTAGAAGCAGGAAGACCCTTCTTAGGTGATCCAAAGCAAATAAATAACTGGTCGGACTTCCTCATAGACGATGTCCGATGAACATAAGTATCATCGATACTAAGTATCAAGACACGAGGTTCAGCCTTTCCTGGTCCGCAGATGTAAAAGGAGGAGGACAGAAAGCCTGCAGCACGATAGGCCTCGGAATCAAGGTCGGCACCTCAGGGACGTATCCCTGTTTTGGATATAAGAATGCCTTGACCATCCCCGGTGCAAACTCAAGGCAAGTGGGGGAAACCGAAAGGGCCTGAAGGTCTCCAACTCTCTTAAGGGACGAAATAGCTAGCAGAAAGATAGTCTTAAGGGTAAGAAATTTCTCTGAAACCGAATCTAAGGGCTCGAATGGAGCCCTAGACAGGCCTTCTAGTACTATTGCCAAATCCCAAGCTGGCACCCTAGTGCAAGTTGCAGGCCTCAGCCTCAATGTGCCACAAAGGAAACGTGTAATCAGGGGGTCTCGACCCAACGATGTACCCCCCACCAGGGCGTGGTAAGCCGCAATGGCCGCCACGTAAACCTTAAGTGTGGAAGGACATAAACCTGACGTAAAGCGCTCCTGCAAGAACTCGAGTACTGTGTTCACAGAACAGTTAACCGGATCCCACTGATGTCGGTGACACCATACAGAAAAAACTTTCCATTTCAGCGCATATAGTTTCCTAGTAGCTGGAGCTCTGGAGCTTAGAATGGTCTCAACAACCTCAGTTGAGAGACCACTCTCTATGAGTTGGGCCCCCTCAGAGGCCAAACCCACAGATTCCAAATCTCTGGTCGGGGGTGAAATATTGTGCCCCCGGCCTGAGACAGAAGGTCTCTCCTGATCGGGGTCTCCAAGGGAGGACCGTCTAGGAGATGGATCAGGTCCGCAAACCAGATCCGACCTGGCCAGCGTGGTGCTACTAGCAGTAGGCTTATACCGTACTGGCGGACTCGCTCCAGAACTCCTGGAAGCAGAGCAACAGGGGGAAATGCGTACAGACGTAGCCTCGGCCACGTCTGCACCATAGCATCCAGCCCCAGGGGGGCTGGGTGAGTAAGGGAGAACCAAAGTGGACAGTGCGTCGTATGCTGAGACGCAAACAGATCCACCTCTGCTTGGCCGTAAAACTCCCAAATTTTCTCCACCGCCTCGGGGTGGAGTCTCCAGTCCCCTGGCCTCAGCTCCTGCCTCGACAGGATGTCTGCCCCAATATTCTGGTCCCCAGGAATATACACTGCCCTCAGGGAGAGTACCTTCCCCAGAGACCACAGGAGGATCTGGTGCGCCAGCTTGCAAAGCGGACGCGACCGCAGACCCCCCTGACGGTTCAGATAAGAGACCACCGATGTGTTGTCTGTACGGACGAGCACATGATGGCCCCTCAGGTCTGGGAGGAATTGCTTCAACGCATTGAAGACAGCCATCATCTCCAGGCAATTTATGTGCCAAGAAAGATGATGACCCCTCCACTGACCCTGAACCGAGCGGCCTTCCATTACCGCTCCCCAGCCGGTGAGGGAAGCATCTGTCGAGATAGCAACTCGATGGCAAAGAGCTCCCAACACCGGACCCTGGGTTAAGAACCAGTGTTTCCTCCATATAACCAAGGCACGAAGGCACCGCCGCGTGATCTTGATCATACGAAGTGGGTTTCCCCTCGGGGAGAACCCTCTGGTCCTGAGCCACCACTGCAAAGGTCTCATGTACAGCAGGCCAAAAGGTATCACGTTGGACGCTGCTGCCAAGAGACCCAACAGTCTCTCGAACTGTTTTACAGTGCGTGACTGGCCTAGCCTCAGCTCGTCACTGAATCCCATACCACACCAAGGAAAGTGGTTCTCTGTACTGGAGAAAGAACACTCTTCTTGGCATTGAGCCTCAACCCCAACATCTGCATATGAGCGAGAACGACACCTCGGTGCCGAACCCGCCAACTGCTCTGATTCCGCTATAATAGTTCAGCGTCGATGTAGTTCAGAATACGTATGCCCTGAAGCCTGAGTGGGGCTAAAGCTGCATCTACGCATTTTGTGAACGTGCGGGGTGATAGAGCTAGACCGAAAGGAAGTACCCGATACTGGTATTCTTTGCCCCCGAAAGAAAACCTTAGGAACTTCCTGTGCTGAGGGAGGATGGAGACATGGAAGTAGGCGTCCTTCAGATCTATCGTGACAAACCAGTCCTCGGATATGATTTGAGTCACGATCTGTTTGAGTGTCAGCATCTTGAACTTGAGTTTCTGTACTGAACGATTCAACAGATGAAGATCTAAAATGGGACGCAACCCTCCATCCTTTTTCGGAACAATGAAATAACGGCTGTAAAAACCCGACTCTCTGTCGGGTGAGTACACCTGTTCTATAGCTTCCTTTGCTAACAGGGCCTTTACCTCTTGCTCCATTACCAGAGCCTGCTCGGGATGCACTACTGTGAGCAACACCCCGTTGTAGCGAGGAGGACGAGAACCGAACTGGATTCTGTATCCTTTCTCTACAATCTGCAGGACCCAACGAGAAATATTTGGCAGTAGCTTCCACGCTGCCATAAAATCTACTAAGGGAACCAGCCTCTCGAGGCTGGTCTCTGGTGTTAACGAGACATAATGGCAGGAACTACCTGAACTGGCTGCTCTAAAACCCCCCTCAGAGGGCGCGAAACCGATGCAGTGCCGCAGCATAGCATCACCGACTCGCTGGAGACCGCTGCGCCCCGAAGCACCAAGGGTGGCGGGGTTGGCAGAACGGTCCCGTGAGGACCCCGAAGTGGAACGGGCACCGTATTCTGAGGTGTACACCGCTCCACTTCGGTCGGGGCCGTCCTGACAGGTCTGACGCCATTGACGTCAGGACCTCTTTTTATGAGCCGAAGTCTTCTTCGCCTGAAGAACGGTCCTCAGATCCGGCTTCGGCTTAGAAGACTTCGACTGAGAGTGTTGCGTCTGTTTCCATTGTTTATGTGGAGGTGCACGAGACGAAACACTCTGTTTTTGTTGCGCACGATATGAGGAGCTCGACGGCTGGGGCTGCTCACGCCCAGCAGCCCCAGGGGGTTGGACACGGCGAGGGAGAAACTTTTTAAATGCCTCCGCTTGCTTCTTTGATTCTTGAAATCTCTCGACGACCGGATTGACTGCGTCGCCGAAGAGACCAGAAGGCTCAAGCGGAGCATCTAATAAAAAAGCCCGGTCTTTTTCTCTTATTTCGGCCAGATTTAACCAAAGATGTCTCTCAGTAGCTACAAGGGCTGCCATAGACCGCCCAATTGCTCTAGCGGTCTCCTTTGTAGCTCTGAGAGACAGATCGGTGGCCCGACGAAGTTCTCGAACTTCATCAGGGTGACGGTCGAAGCGACCGACGCTTCGCGAGTTCCCTCGAAAGGGAACTCACTGTTAACCTGAAATTACTGCTATAAATAATTCATCATTATATTGTCATCTGTGTCCACAGGGTTGACGTTTGTACAGAACTATGCAGGTATAGTGTGACTGACACCATTTTCTTCAATACACTAGCAACAATTTGGTAATCTGTATTATATGCTGTACATCTGAAAATATTTATGAAAATATGTTTTATATTTGTAAATAAGTTGATTTTGTCTGATCTCTCTCAGTGGATGTGACTCTGGATCCTGATACAGCGAATCCACTTCTCATCCTGTCTGATGATGGAAAACAAGTCAGTTGTGGAGACATTGAGCAGGACGTCCCAAAAAACCCAAAGAGATTTGATGTGGTTTGTTGTGTTCTGGCAAAGGAGGGATTCAGTTCAGGGAGATTTTACTATGAGGTGCAGGTGAAGGGAAAGACTGATTGGACTTTAGGAGTGATCAGAGAATCCATTAACAGGAAGGAGCAGATCACACTGAGTCCTGCGGATGGAGTTTGGACTGTGATCCTGTGTAATGAGAATCAATATATAGCTTGTGATTATCCATCTGTCTCTTTATCTCTGAGAGTGAAACCTGAGAAGGTTGGTGTGTTTGCGGATTATGAGGAGGGTCTGGTCTCTTTTTATGACGTGGAGTCCAGATGTCATCTCTACTCTTTCACTGCTCAGACTTTCACTGAGAAACTCTATCCAGTGTTTAACCCATGCCCCAATGGTAAAGGTAAAAACTCAAACCCACTGATCATCACTCCTGTCAGTTTAAATTAAAAACAAATCTGAGAAGATTGCTGTTTTTAAAAAAAGAAAGAAAAGACTTATTTTTTTCCCTAGGATGGTAGGGGAAGACTCATAAATGGTATTAACCCCAGTGACGGGTAGGTTTAGGGACAGGGTTGGTCATATATTTATATATACAGTAATGTAACGTTAAGTCAACGGCGTTGATAAACACGCTGAAAAGCGATTATGCGTGTTGATAGCACGCCAAAAATGGAAATACGAATTGGCGTGTCATACATACGCCATTTCATGAGATCAGTCTGCCTGGGTTATATGGCATCCGCAGCCGCAGTAATGGCGCTTGGATTGCTTCATATGAGGCCGCTTCTGCACTGGCTTCACGGGCCAAGTCCTGAGATGGGTGTGAAAATCACCCCGGCCTGTCACCAAACCTTAAGCCCGTGGTCGGATCTTGCGTTTCTACGGGCAGGAGTTCCACTAGAACAAGTGTCCAGGCATGCTTTTGTTTTCACGGATGCCCCCACCACCGCCATGTACACCTTCGGGTATTTGGACGGGACCCCAAATGCACTGGCACATCAACTGCGACAGCGACTCAAATAGTGCCTTATTTAAGGGTATCGGGGGCGATTTTTGACAACAAAACAGCAAACAAACAGCAGCCGCCTTTTACAGTTTTACAGACACTAAATGAAAAACTGTCAAACTGGTATGTGAATATCAAATACAGTTGATATTTTTGCCATTAAATAAGAAAATAAGGTCTTCAAGGAATATTTGTAAATCGCACTGTTTCAAAAATGTAATACAACTAACCCTGTAAAGTTATATGCATGTAAACTCGTGTTAAAGCTATAAAATGTTGTCATTTTATATCAATACACAATAAATAAACAAAAATAAATTAACCACGATATGCATAAATTAAATAGTTTTCAATTACTTGCCCAAATAATAAATATAATGTTATGACTGCAATGACTAATAAAAATTTAAAATGAATATACTTAACAGAACAATGAGTGTTATTATGCTGCTAGGTCTGTATGCTGTGAAGGAAGTGCATTTGTCGGTAATGCCACTTTACAATAACAAAAAACATACTGTAAAGAAAAACGTGTTGATTTTGGATATAATGTTTATCATAGTAAGTAAAGCAAGTGACTTTAAAAGCAACTCTTGAGTGATTTGTAACTATCTTGTAACGTACTGACAAAGCAGACAAATGTCATAAAAAGATAAAACAACATTAAAAAACTTTAATAATCTGATAACCTAAGAATAACTGCCATGCATGTAAATGTATTAAATATTAGACTTTGTGCACACGACTTTTACATGACTCAATTTTTTGCTAGTTTTCATATGGCTTTATAAATTTGTATTGTTTTACCTTTGTACAAGAACCAGGAAGTCATAGATGATTTCACTGTGGGTCGTTTACAATCACCTAAAGATTATTAGGAACACCTGTTCAATTTCTCATTAATGCAATTATCTAATCAACCAATCACATGGCAGTTGCTTCAATGCATTTAGGGGTATGGTCCTAGTCAAAACAATCTCCTGAACTCCAAACTGAATGTCAGAATGGGAAAGAAAGGTGATTTAAGCAATTTTGAGCGTGGCATGTTTGTTGGTGCCAGACGGGCCGGTCTGAGTATTTCACAATCTGCTCAGTTACTGGGATTTTCACTCACAACCATTTCTAGGGTTTACAAAGAATGGTGTGAAAAGGGAAAAACATCCAGTATGCGGCAGTCCTGTGGGCGAAAATGCCTTGTTGATGCTAGAGGTCAGAGGAGAATGGGCCGACTGATTCAAGCTGATAGAAGAGCAACTTTGACTGAAATAACCACTCGTTACAACCGAGGTATGCAGCAAAGCATCTGTGAAGCCACAACACGCACAACCTTGATGGGCTACAACAGCAGAAGACCCCACCGGGTACCACTCATCTCCACGACAAATAGGAAAAAGAGTCTACAATTTGCAAGAGCTCACCAAAATTGGACAGTTGAAGACTGGAAAAATGTTGCCTGGTCTGATGAGTCTCGATTTCTGTTGAGACATTCAGATGGTAGAGTCAGAATTTTGTGTAAACAGAATGAGAACATGGATACATCATGCCTTGTTACCATTGTGCAGGCTGGTGGTGGTGGTGTAATGGTGTGGGGGATGTTTTCTTCGCACACTTTAGGCCCCTTAGTGCCAATTGGGCATCGTTTAAATGCCACGGCCTACCTGAGCATTGTTTCTGACCATGTCCATCCCTTTATGGCCACCATGTACCCAGTGCTTTAAGTGGCCCAAAAGAGGTGGCGGTACTCTATTATTTATTTATTTATTTATTGCTGACTCCCCTCCTCCCCTGAGGTAACAACAACTATATTGAAGGGGTTTTATATAAACAGCAGTCAACAGACGACCTTATAAAAAATAATAAATCCTTTTATTAGTTTGTGGATTTGCTTTAGCTAGAAAGAGCTACTGAACATAAATAAAATGTGCAAAATGGTATTGAAAAAATACCCTTAGAAAGAGCTACAGTAGAAAGAGCTTCTGAACATAAATAAAATGTACAAAATGTGGATATCAATCCAACTGGAAAAACTTGTGAAAAGATATATTTTGATTAGTCAAATAGCAAATAGCATATAGTGAAGCTCTATAGCCATCTAGTGGTTAAAGTTATTTTTATTTAATTTTAAAACTGCATTTTCCAAAAAATAGCCAAAAATCTTACATTAAACCATGTAAAATTATCCATGTTATCTCCATGAATGAAAGTTAGAAATCTGGGTCTTTTATAAAGTGAATTTGACATAAAATGCTGTTTTTTTTTTTGGTAAAAAGCTGTTTTAAATAAATATTTATTTATTTATTTATTTATAGAAATTTAAAAGATATCATAAATCCTCCAAAAACTGCACAAATTTTGAGTAAAAACATTAATAAACAGAGTAAAATTACATTTGAAAAAAAAAAAAACAACTTTTACTCTGTTACAAAATTAAAGGTTATTGTCTGAGCATCACAGTCCCGCCCACAGCCCGAGAGAGCTTCCGTGCCGGAAGTAAATTTCCCATTCATTTCTCCCATTGACGTTTTGGAAAAACCGTATCTAAAGATCCAAATAAAATCAAAGGTACAAGACTGTGTACATATTTTCATTTCCGAGCGAAGGAACTACTCCTCCCATAAACCACCGCGCCTCACTGAAGTCGACTGAAGCCACAACCGCGAAAGAGCCTTTTGAGCGACTTCCAAATCTGACGACGGCCACGCGAACTTTTTCCTCCAGTGAATTTTATATAGTGAATGTGCAGGGAAACTCCTTTTCTGATTCTGATTTAATGAAGCTTATATGTAAAACACATTGAGCATCTGGTTCGCTCATAGGCTGTACTGCGGCAACTGCACATCCAATGGCGCGGGCGCCTCTGACGTGCGACCAATGAGCTTGCCCTATGTCATTACACGATCTTCAGTCTTCACGGACCTTCGCGGGGTTTATGGGTTTAAGTCTATGGGTTTAACGGTTTAACCATAGACAGTTACACGGCACGCACTGTGATGCTCTATTTGTATTTTAACCGAGCAGACTGACAGCGGCAAAAGCGACGCATGCGCTTTTCACTTGTAAAACTCAAGGGTGTATGGGTAATGTAGTCTCTGCTCTCGGTGGGACGAATTAGGAGGCGTGCATTGTGAAGGGAGCTCTGAAAAGCGGCAGCGCAGCCAAAGGATTAAAACAGATGTGCAAATGAGCGTACCGGTACGCTAAAAGCACGTTCTGGGCGCACGGAGAGGTGGCGGTACGCTCAAGAGCTATATTTGGAAGTGGCGGTACTGAGTACCGGTGTGTACCGGCCCACTTAAAGCACTGCATGTACCCATCCTCTGATGGCTACTCCCAGCAGGATAATGCACCATGTCACAAAGCTCGAATCATTTCAAATTGGTTTCTTGAACATGACAATGAGTTCACTGTACTAAAACGGCCCCCACAGTCACCAGATCTCAACCCAATAGAGCATCTTTGGGACAAGGGCGTAGGTTTAGGGGGGGACGCTAGGTACTAGTCCCAATCAATATTTTGAGACGACAAATTTGTCCCCACCAATATTTAGCAAGCTCCTTTGAACTGCTATTTTGTTATTTGCGCTGCATTTGGATCTTTGCGCTGCTATTTGGATCGATTCCAACGGCCAGGACGACGACAGTTCAAGATACGCCGTAATTTGATTTGTTGCGGGGTATCTGACAGGCTACACGCGCGGGCCGGGACTACTTTTTGTGCTTGCACTCACTGGCAGCGAGCGGGTGGTGTGTGCGTGTGTGTGTCTGCGCGTGACGACGCCGACGGTAAGTTACCAGGGCTGTCTCTCTGCCTGCCATATACAAAGGCCAGAGTAAAACATTTTAATATTCCGTTTTTTTGCCCCTTTACTTTGTAGATCAGCTATTTCACCCAAGAAGAAGAAAGGGGACATACGAAGCTTTTTCATAAAGCAGAGTGTAAGTAGGCAAAAATAACTAGCCACACAAATAACTAGCAGTAGTAGTGACTGACCAGGCTTTCAAATGCAGATTCTACTGTGGAAAATAGTATTAACTGGTGATCCTGGTTACCCAGGATATTGTTACAGTTAAACCTAGCTTCTGCAACCTTTCAAGGTTAGGAGCATTAATTAGGGGTGTGCACAACGGATAGACTCGAAGTCGCGCTATCATGATAGAATGCTACGTTAGCAAGTCACTGAATGTTAATTAGCCTACCTTAACTTAGAATCTTGCCGTCATAAACAGTGGATCATCTGAGACATTTTTCGTTTCTACATTCTGTTTATGTAATGTATTTGTGAGTGTAGCCTACTTGCTAGACACATATGCTGGAAAAAACATGTTGGCAATGTTAAAAAGGTAAAAGTTAACACTGTTGGTTATTCAAATATAATGAATCATTATTTGATTGATAATATCCAAATTCTAAATAATAATAATTTATGTTAAATAAAATGTTTGGTTGTTCAGCATTACACAGTCTAGGTGTTTATTTTTTGAGAGTGCATTTTTGAGATTAAACAGTTATACTAGCTCTTTATTGATAGTATACAGGATGGTGTATCGGGGTCAGGATACAATATAATGAGATGAAGTAGATTCACTTCTGTATTGTGATATTCTGTATTGCCAGCAGTCTGAAATGACAAAGGAAATCGCCATTAAAGCAATGTTAGGCTACTTATCTTACAACAAAATAATTCCCGGGGGATGGGGGGGGGGTCCCCACCAAAGCTGAGACCAAACCTACGCCCATGCTTTGGGATGTGGTGGAACAGGAGCTTCGTGCCCTGGATGTGCATCCCACAAATCTCCATCAACTGCAAGATGCTATCCTATCAATATGGGCCAACATTTCTAAAGAATGCTTTCAGCACCTTGTTGAATCAATGCCACGTAGAATTAAGGCAGTTCTGTAGCGAAAGGGGGTCAAACACAGTATTAGTATGGTGTTCCTAATAATCATTTAGGTGAGTGTGTATTGATTGTTTTACCTTTTTACAAGACCTAAGAAATTATCAGAAGATTTCACTGTGAAAGATGTTTAGTGTGTCGTTTCTATCAAGCTGCAGTTGTGTAAACTGTGATAACTTGATATTCTATAAGTTTCTTACACTGTTTACACACTCAGCAGGGATAAAGTACCAACTGTTCCATATTTATGATTATGGGCGGAGCTATATGACATCACTGCAGATGAGTAAGTAAAACTAAACCGATGAACAGGAAGCGTCATCAAACAACAGCATTTCAGAAGAGGACTGCGACTGATTGAGGCAGCAGCAAAACTTTCATGTCACAAAAAAGGTCACATCCCACCACTGGTGAGGATAAAGGAAAAAAGAAGAAACCAGAGGAAGAGATAAAACAGCAAGATAAAGGGATGTTGAAAAAAATGAATTAACTAAATTAGGTTATGTTGCAAGCTAACTTTAGTTGGCTATTTAATTAACATAGCCTAGGTAGAATACCTAGGTAATAGCCTAGGTACAACTCGATGTACATTCACATCACATGTAAGTACAGCTGTAGAGTTACACTCACGGGACATTGCACTTATTTGCAATCACAAAAGTTCATTATTAGCATGTGTTTTAAAGCCTTGCCAGTTAAACATTTAATTGGCGTGCTTTTTCTGAGCATGTACACTCAAAGCAGTTAAAGTGGTTAACTTTTCAGTGTGCCATTTGCCATTTCAGTACATTTGCAGTACTGTGGCTCCCAGAGACACATTTAGTTTCTGTATTTAGATTCTTCTTCTGGAGCCTAATAGATCTAACTACCGCCGTTTGAAGCACATGGTCTCAGACAGGAAGTTAGAGGTGGAGCTTATAGGCTCAGTGAGGTTAGAGTTGGTGATGGAGGGACTTTCTGTCAGAAACTGCTGTCTCATATGCCTGCTTATGGCTTGAATGACTGCTTTGACTGCTTGACAGTGGTTCATAGTTTAAGTCGTTATAATAGTTTTTAGTTATAAAACTTTTTAACTATGCAATATCCATTTTAGAACACAAACTAAATTACCCAGTGAACACAACGGTCTGAGGGCGCATTACAGAAACATCCTAAAATTCGAATCCAGTCTTATGTTTTAATGTCAGAGCCAGCCAGGAGTCTGGTCTTGGCAAAAGAGGCTGAAGGAGAGAAATTCTGACTGAAATGTCTTTTTAGCAGGACTTAAATGCAGTCGGCCCCGCCTGTTTCGATCGGCTGAAGTCAAGTCACCTTCATTTATAAATCTGCAGATACAAACTACATGTCTGGTCTTAAAAACTTATGATACAGAGTTTTTTCCCGCATCTGTGTAGCCACGCGAACCGGAATTATCCCGACAACATTTTATCTGTACAGAGGTAAAGGGAGGAAGGCCTTCACAGGGGAGAGACTAGTTAAGGACACTTCAGGACTGCGTTGTTGTCATGTCCAGGCGCAGGTCCTTCATCAGATCCAAAGCAGCTTTACAGTTATAATAGAAATTACTGTAACAGATTGTTTAGGCTTTACAACAGTGTTAGGATAAAGTTATTTTCCAGCTAAAGTTAATTTTGATTGATTCACTTCCGTTGCGAAGATCATTAGTTATCAACTTAGGGGCCGCTAACACGACACCGTTCTAACAGAAAAATTCTTAACGCGCTCCGGCCGCCCATCCGCACAAAACAGTGCCTGGTGTCTCGAGAACGCACTCCCTGAAATAGGTTCGAAGGTTCAGGCGTGTAGTCCTTCACGAATCAACCCTCAACAAACTACATGTCTGGTCTTAAAAACGTATGATACAGAATTTTTTTTCGCATCTGCGTAGCCACGCGAACCGGAATTATCCCGACAATGTTTTATCTGTACAGAGGTGGGGGGAGGCCTTCACAGGGGAGAGACTAGTTCAGGACACTTCAGGACTGTGTTGTTGTCGTTTCCAGACGCAGGTCCTTCATCAGATCTGGATACGGCCTGGATCCGGCGGACTCCGGTATACCTCGGGATAAACAGAGACTACTATTAGCATAGACACCATCCTTCTTATGATGTACCAAGTACATCAGGATTTATGGGAAGTGTTCCCGGTTCCGACTGATCTAAACTATGCAGCCTAACATTGAAGCCTAACATTGAAGTCTAAAATGTGTTATGAATACTAGGTCAAAGAGATGGGTTTTTTTTTTGTCAAGATTTGAACTGACAGACTGTCTGCTTCCCTGAAAAGCCATTTGTCTGTGCAAAGCACAGCCATGAACCAATCAGGCTTCAGTATTCTGAGAAAACAAAGTTTCCCCATACGTATTAGAAACTGACGCAATGCGAGTGAACCGTATCGAAAGGGAACTATTAATATAAAAGTTGCTCTATTCAGCAATGTAGATGTTATATTGTCTTTTGTTTTGTCAGCAATGGCGTCCTCCCGTGATCCTCCAGTGTTCTGTGACATCTGTGATGAAAGAAAGCAGAAAGCTGTGAAGACCTGCCTGACGTATCAAAGCTCTTACTGTGACTCTCATCTGGAGCCTCATCACAGAGTCCCGCGTCTAAAGAAACACAGACTAATCAACGCTGTGGAAAATCTGGAGAATTATATATGCCAGAAACACGAGAGACCTCTGGAGCTGTTCTGTAGAGATGATCAGACGTGTGTTTGTCTGTCCTGCACTGAAGGAGATCACAGGGGACACAACACTGTTCCTATAGAGGAGAGTCGAGAGAAGAAGGTAAAGAGTTACAAACAAAACACTTTAACCCTTATAAGGAAGACAAATTGGCTCTTCCTGGTTATTTTTGAACAACAAGAGTAACTTTTTTTTTAATATTGTTATAAACATGAATTTACTGAAGCACACTAAAAAATAAGTCATAGCAAGTTATGTTTTTACATAATGTTAACTTATCAAAATTTTAAACAATTTCAACTTTTAGGTTATACAAGTTTCAACTCGATTTTTTAAAAGTCAGTTTAATATAATTTAAGTTGAAGTGACTTGTGCAGCGATTTGAATGTACTAAAAATTTTAAGTCAGCAATTGAAATTTACAGTAAAGTTTACAGTGTAGTTACAACAAAATTATGCACTTTTTGGGGATTGTAGGTAATTTAGTTTATAGATCTTATAGGTAAATTTCTCTATTTCAGTATAATTTGTAGGGCTGACTTCTAATAGTCGAGGATTCGACGATTCGATTCGGAGAGGTCTGATTCGACTATGAACCTCATAGTCGAATAGTAGGGAAGTGTTAGGACCTGTTCACATATCGCGTCTTTTGGGCGCTCAAGTTCGTTATTTCAAAATAGGCGCGCGGTATGCAACCAATGAGCAGCAGCACACTACAGGCTTGTAACGTCCGGACCACATTTGTTAGCATTTACGGATTTATTGGCTCAAAATGGCTTCTAAAAAATCATCAAAAGTGTGGGAGTATTTCGAGAAGGTTAAAGATGACCCAAAGAAAGTTAAGTGCAAGTTGTGTCAGCAGCTTCTTTCATATCACACGACGACAACCAACATGGCTTATCATTTGAAACGGGTAAGGCTTGTTAACTTTACAAACAAAAAACAAACAAACAGTTCTACCACTCTTTTGTCAATACAGACATCATTTATTATTATCATTTTTCTGACAGTTACACCCGCAGTGTCATGACGACAGGTCAGGCAGCACGTCTGCATCAGCGGCGGCCCCAAGATTAACGCAAAAAAAATTTGATTTGAGACCACCACTTTCAGAGAAGAGAAAAAAGGAAATTACTGAAAAGATTGCGGAGTTTGTGGCACTTGATATGAGGCCTGTGCGCATTGTTGAGGGTGAGGGATTTAAAGAACTCTTGCGCACACTTGAGCCAGGGTACACCGTCCCTACAAGAGCTACAGTGATGGATGTCGTGCACACAACATATCTATCGATACGGTCAGACATTTACATGGCTATACAGAACTGTGAAGCTGTCAGTTTCACAACTGATATCTGGACCTCACTTCAGATGGAGGCTTATCTCACAGTCACATCACATTTCATCTCCGGAGACTGGCGACTGGAGAGTTTCATTTTAGAAACAAAAAAAATGGAGGACAGTCACACAGCTGATCACATTGCTCGAGAACTGACGGAGATCATTTGTGAGTGGGACATTCCAAGTAGCAAGATCGTTTCTGTGGTTCATGATAACGCAGCAAACATGGTTGCGTGCACCAACCAGTTGGTCCAGCAGCCACCCTGGGGAGAGATGAAAGGAGTGCGCTGCGCGGGCCACACATTACAACTCTGCATAAACAGCGCTCTGAAGCAGGACCCCATTTGCCGCATCGTTGCTGCAGCAAGGCGCTTGGTTTCTCATTTTAAAAAAAGCGCAAAGGCCACCACAGCACTACAAGATCAACAGAAACAACAGAATGTGCCCCAGCATAAACTGGTGCAGGATGTTGTTACCCGTTGGAACTCTGTTTATTTGATGCTCGATCGCTTGATTGAACAGAAGGGGCCAGTTTCAGCCGTGCTCACAGATGAGAGTGTGAGCAAGCGGTCTGATCGTGACCTGGAGCTATCCACATCACAGTGGCGCACAGCAGAGGACATTCTCGCTGTTCTTAAACCGATGATCACTCTGACAGAGCTTTTGTCCCAAGAAAATAATGCATCCCTGTCTGCCACTGTCCCCATGCTTATGAATATTAAAAAAAGACATTTGGTGGTGCAAGAGGACGACAGTCGAACCACAAAGATCATCAAGACTACGCTGTCCGAGGAGATGGACAGGCGATGGGAGCTTAAAGGGCCAGGACTGGAAATAAGCGTTTACATTAGTGCGGCGGTGCTTGACCCGCGCTTTAAGAAGCTCTCCTTTCTCTCTGATGACCAAAGAGATGAGGCATATTCAGTGGTGGCAGAACTAGCTGAAGGTCTAACTGACAGGTTTTTCCAGGAGGAAAGTGACACGGTGGATCCTGTGCCTACTGCCCCAAAACAGGACGCTGTAATGGCTATGCTGCTGGCCAGTGATGAAGATGAGGAGGAACAGGTTGAGACGAGCGAGATGAAGGTCTATTTGAAGGACTTCACTAAATGCAACGGAGGCCCCCTGGAATGGTGGAAGAAAAACGAGGATAGATATCCAAAGTTGTCAAGAGTTGCTAAGAGATTTCACAGCATCCCCTCCACTTCCACGCCATCAGAGAGGATTTTTTCAAAGGCGGGTTTCATTGCCAATAAATCAAGGAGCGCCCTTTTACCGACCAACGTGAACAAGCTGGTTTTCCTTGCACACAACTTCAGAAGAATCAGACAACCACAGGTGCAGTAGAACACTTTTCATATGTGAAGAAGTGATTTTTTTTCTTTTTCTTTTGGGACAATGTGAACTTAAGCTGAAGGCGGCGCGCGAAGCGTCTCAGGAAGGAAGACATCCTTTCCTTTTTTCTTTTTTTTTTTTTGCTGCATGTGCACTTTCTGAAGCCCATTCGATTATGACTTATATTAGGCCTATGTTTAAAATTTTCGTTTTTGTGTAATTGTTTTTATTTTTTCAGGCAGGCTTATTGTATTTTGAAAAATGTTTATGACATTTTGGACTAGTGCCAGGCTGTTGCGCTAAGTTTAATTTGATTTATTTATTTTATCCCGATTCCCGAGTGTGAACTGTAAGGTCCACCCATTGGCCCAACACCGGAATCCAATGAAGGTCGAAGGAATAATGCGTGTATGTCTTTTCAGCGCTCCAGTGAAGTTCACTTAATTTATTGGAATTTAGTTTAAATAATACTTTAGCTCTACGCTTAATCTGACTCCAATTTCAAATGTTAATCAAATTTAGATTGTGTTTCTTATTAGAAAACAGTCATAAATACTGATTATGATTTAATTTAGATCTTTGATTATTCTGGCCATTTCGTAATTTCAAATATTCGTTCATTAAGGACCTGGTGTCGCTTTGAGACGTCACGTCGCGAGTGTGCGCTCACGATCACAAACTAGCCAGTCCTAAAATAGTCAGAGGGTGCAGTGCAAACTATCTTACCCTACGCGGCCGCTCACTGCTGTGCCCCATGCTCCATTCATTAGTGCCTTAGGTGTGATCTATCCTGGACAGAGATTTGCGGGAACAACAGACTACACATAATCTACTAGAAATAATGATTCCAGAAAACTTCAGAATAATCAAGGTTAACATTTATTTTTGTCAGGAAAAATGTACCGTGCCAATTTCACAAGTAAATGATTAAACGCCAATTCAGAAATAATAAATGCATGACATCAATTACTCAAAGATGATTCTAAAAGTAAGCAATGCATTCCTGACAGAGACACACAGTAGTGTGTGAGAGCTTTCCAAGGGGATAACACTGACACATTACTGCATGGGGGTTTTCCTGGTTACAGGTCCCAAAGATTGCTCTGTTACCTAGCCTTAAATACCCAGACCAGAAAAAGGGTTGTACCAATATTTTTCCAGTGTGTTTTGGGTCAGTTCCTGTACCCCAGGGGGTAGCACCTGGTCTCGGGGGAGAGGGGAGATGTCTTGAAGAAACATCACCCAAAGAGGAACACAGGATTCTCCTAAGTCCTCAATCCTTCTCATATTACCAATGACTGCAATGAAATTAAGACAATTTTACCAATCGCACCGAGACACTTAAAATGATACCAAACACGAAAAGGAAAAACAATAGATTCCCAAGATACATCATATATGATATATAAGCATTCTTAGTGAACTTTTGGTGACTTGACTCAGGGGGAGAAGGAGAGGGGGATGCAGAGATAAGGTAGGAGAAACGTTTGGACAAGACAATGTCCTGTGCTCTGTCTTTGCGATCTTCTGTCCAGGGTGCGTTTTATTGCTTTATGGTGAGTTTTATCTCAGCTTTTGTCTTAGCAGGAAAATCGGTTCTTACAAACTGTGAATTAAAAGCCAAGAAATAGGTTCTTAAGTGAGAGATAAAGGCATGTTTTGGCACGTTGTTGTTTTTGAAGCCAATTTGTTCCTATTTTATGTGAACTTTTCTGATATGTTTGATATATGTGTGATATGTTTTGTTCATCTGGCTTTGAATAAAAGGTATTTGTTACATACCATGTTTTTCGTTAATTTTTTTTAGCTCTTTTGTTTGAAATGGAAAAAAAATCTAGCTGCTATCTAAAAAAAAAAAAAAAAAAAAAAAAGTCAGACTATCAGTCGACTACGGCAAAATCTAACGAATCAGATTCGACTATGAAAATCCTTAGTCGAAAACAGCCCTAATAATTTGTATAAGCAAATACTACATTTTGGAACTTAACTACAGTATAATCTACACTTCTATAATTTCAAGCATTGCTGCCATCTGGTGCAAAAAGAACAAGCCTCCATGTCAGGTCAAAACCATGTTATGACAATAATGGCCAGTAGATGGCTGAAGTGTTTTATTCAGCTATACCTGCTGTGAAAGAATTCTAGATTTCAGGGGTGGAGTGGGACCAAAAAATCTACCGGGAAATTTCGTAGACCACCGGCCCTCGTGGGGGGTTTGATTTGTTTAGATCCAGTGAAGTCGTCGTCATCATAGGCGTAATTTGCCTCTTCAATCTATCGCTGTTGCGGAGACTCCATTCGTTCCGGTGAGATCACAAAATAAAATGCACACAAACGTGTCCCTGCTTGATATAGACTGTAACTAATATTCAGTTTCGACGTGAGAAAAAAAAACTATATGAGTGCGGATTAGAACCCGTAACCTCTGGCACGCTTGGTCTACCACTAGACCATTGAAGAACTCGAATAAAATCTGCAAATATCTTCTGTGAAAGTCTTAGGACAGAAAAATGGATACCAGAAAATTAAGTTCATAATGGAAAAGCCCAGAAGTCAGGAGTAGTGCCCTATGATGGAGATTAAGAACACTTTAGCTAGTGGATGTGACACAGCCTCCCCCTTAAGGAGTAGATTCCAGATCCTCAAACAGATACATAAATCCAGGAGGGAGGTGGAGCAGAGGCGGACTCATGGTAGGGCAGGAGGTCCAGGTTCGTGGAATGGAAGCAGGACTGGGGACTGAGACTGATCTGGGAGCCAGTGCAGAGCAGGTGGCCAGGGCGGAGTAGGCAGGGAAGGTGTACAGGGCTGGTGGGACTAAAGACTATCTCAGTGGATCTGGAGACCACCACAACGGAGCAAACGGATCTGAAGATCCCCACGGTGGAGCAGGCGGAGCTGGCGACCACAATGGTGGAGCAGAAGACCACCAGGGCAGATCAGACTGGTCTGATGATCCCCATAGCGGATCAGCCAGAACTGGGGCAAAGGACCTAGAGAGGTTAGGGTTGGCCTCTGGGGCCATGTCAAAATGGACAGAAAGTTCAGTAATTGGCTCTGTGGATATAACAGGCAGGACATTCAGGATTATTGTCCGTGACAAACTTGGTCGTGATAGGACCGACAGAGAGCTCAGGGACAACCACTGTGATCATATCTAGGCAAGCAGGGAGTTCAGAGATGATCTCCATGGTTGTAAGGGCCACCCATTGGCCCAACGATGGAATCCAATGGTGTGGGCGAAGGTATAATGCGTGTATGTCTTTTCAGCGCTCCAGTGAAGTTAACCTAAGTTTCAATATTACTTTAGCTCTACGCTTAATCTGACTACATTTTCAAATGATTATCAAATTTAGATTGTGTTTCTTATTAGAAAATAATCAATAATATTGATTATGACTTAATTTAGATCTTTGATTATTTTGAATATCCCATACTTTCAATTATTACTTCATTATGGACCCAATGCCGCATAGAGATCACGTTGGCCGGATCGTGTTTCTCACGGACACAAACTTGTCAGTTCTGAGTCAGTGGATGCAGGGTTGTCTAATACCTCTTAAGTCGGTTGCCTACTGCTCGCTCGTACAAAAAACGTGTAGTTTATTTTAGCCACTTTAGATGACGTGCCTACTGCTCCGTTCATACATGCGCCTTTAGTTAGATCTACCCTGACTAAGATCTTTGAAAATAATGATTTCAGAATAATTTTGAATAAATAAAATATAACATTTTATTTGTCGGGTAAAATTGTATCATGACAATTACACAAGTAAATGATTAAAAGCCAATTCAGAAATAATAAATTCATGACATCACTTGCTCAAATATGACTCCAATAGTAAGAAAGGCATTCCTGACAGAGACACACAGTGTTGTGTGAGTGTGTTCCGACGGGAAGACACTGACACAGCACTGCATGGGGGTTTTCCTGGTTACAGGTTCCCAAAGACTGCTCTTTCACTTACCCTTTTATACCCAGACCAGAACCAAAGGCTTGTTAGCCTTTACAAATATTTTTTAGAGTTTTTTTGGGTCAATTCATGTACCCCAGGGGGTAACACCTGGTTTCGGAGGAGAGGGGAGAATTATCAGATATCCTGAAGAGACACAACCCAAAGAGGAGAACAGGATTCTCCTAAGTTTTCAATCTTTCTCATTATACCAATGGCTGCAATGAAACTAAGACCATTTTACCAATCGCACTGAGACATTTAAAATGATACCAAACATGAAAAGTAAAAACAATAGATTCACAAGATACATCATATCTGATATATAGACATTTCTCAGTGAACTTTTAGTGACTTGAATCAGGGGTAAAGGAAGGAAGAAAGGAGAGGGAGGAAGGAGAAAAGTTTGGACAAGACAATGTCCTGTGCTCTTTCTTTGAGATATTCTGTCCAGGATGTGTTTTATTCCTTTATTGCAGGTTTATCTGAGCTTTTATCTTAGCTGGAAAATCCAAGTCTTACACAGACCTGGAGTTCACAAGCGACCACTGTGCTCATTAAAGGACAGGCAGACAGTTCACAGACAGACGGTGAAGCAGAGAGTTCATCAGAGATCTCCTTGACCATAGCAGGACATACCAAGAACAGTAGTCGCTGCCTCAGATAAAACTTTGTCAGGTGCCACTGCCTCTCGAGAAAAGGAAGAAGCGTACAAGGCCCAGCAGACTGATCTCATGAAATGGCGTATGTATGACACGCCAATTCGTATTTCCATTTTTGGCGTGCTATCAACACGCATAATCGCTTTTCAGCGTGTTTATCAACACCGTTAACTTAACGTTACATTACTGTATATATAAATATATGACCTACCCCAACCCCGTCCCTAAACCTACCCGTCACTGGGGTTAATACCATTTATGAGTCTTCCCCTACCATCCTAGGAAAAAAAATATCGCTCCCCAGATGTAGATCTACATTTTGCTTCGTTTCGCTCGGACATTTAACGGCGTACACATACACGCGGAATCACTCGGACATTTAACGGCGTGTAGATACACGCGGAATCACTCGGACATTTAACGGCGTAGACATACACACAAAAGATGACGGTTCGTTTCGGCGTGGACATACACGCGGATAGCTCAAAATGCGTATAGATAACACGCCACTTGACTTGAAAGTGGCGTGTATGTTTACGCAGTCATGATGTCATGTTGGGCCCAGACACAGAATGACCATCGCCGTAACTGGGAGTGGAATCAACGGTTGGAGAATCTCTGTGCCCCCCAGACTCGATACAACCGGATTCGGATGCACTGGACTTAAAGACGATGTCAGGACCACTTAGATGCCAACTGCTTGCACCGACATAAGCCCACCAAACTGGAAGCCAGTTTCAAGCGCCTAAGGACCGCCTTTATTGCTTTAGGTGCAGCGTCCATGACTGCTGAATACTCTGGCATGGTGGTCATGAGGCCCGAAGATTCTGGATTTGGGACCACCGGACTCCGACTTGCTGAATCAAGTGACTTGCTGAATCAAGAGACTTGCTGAATCAAGAGACTTGCTGAATCAAGTGGCCACCGGAGCTTGATGCACCCAAGTTTTTAGGGGAAGGTTCCTCCTCTATCTTCTCCACATTAAAAGGAAAACCACTCAACTGTGATGACAAATCAATATAATTGTGGCAAAGTCTAGTCCAGGTCATGTAGCGGCACAATTAAACTGAGTGACTCAGACAGCTTGCCCCCAAAAAAGATCATTAGGGGAATCTTGTCCATGTTGGTTATGTGAGCCAACTCAATAATTCCAGTACATGGTCCTTGATGCTTTCCTTGTCGGAGATACATAATTCTCACTGCTGGATCCATTTAGTGGTATAGTCTTCTGTCACAAACTGCATAGAGCCTTGGGTTGAAGATGTAAATGAAGCTTTCTTGGGGCAATCCAGAATCGTAATCCATATAACAGGCATGGGGTCAAAACCATAGAGCAAACAATCCAAATGTACGATAGAGTCCAAAAACAAAGGCAAACAAGGATATACAGGACAACGGGCAGAAGAACAAGACCAAGACAAGGGAAACCAGGTTAAAGGTGCTGAAAATAGCAGTGTAACACAAAACAAGACTACACAAAGTTAAAATGAAAACACAGTGCTTAAATAGGCAAACTTTAACAAGGGTAATTATACACAGCTAAACGAAATCACACAATCATGAAATGAGTCAATGATTGCCAGAAAATTAAGTTCATAATGAAAAAAGCCCAGGAGTCAGGAGGAGTGCCCTCTGCTGGAGATTAAGGGCACTCCAGCTGGCAGAAATAACAGTCGTAACCGTAATTAAGAGATGTGACTAAATATAACTACGTTTTCATTGAATAAAACTAGACTAAATTGCCCAAGCTTTTAGTCGACTAAAACTTGACTGAATGAAAACAGGGCAAGGTTGACTAAATATGATAAAAACTAAAAAGTACATTTGACATTGACATTTTTAATTTATTTGGTCTTTTAAAAAGATTTTTTCAAAGGATGAAGTTATCTGTTTTTATTTGTATGTAGACTGACGTTCATCAGATG
Source organism: Rhinichthys osculus (assembly GCA_029959095.1). Lineage (NCBI taxonomy): Eukaryota > Metazoa > Chordata > Actinopteri > Cypriniformes > Leuciscidae > Rhinichthys > Rhinichthys osculus. Next base: position 3,599,467 of record JARWKJ010000021.1, on the reverse strand, counting down.
ATCCAGGACAGAATAAAGAAGATTCAAGAGATCCAGCACTCAGTAGAGCTGAAAAAGGTGAGGGGAGGTTAAAACATTGATAATATTTCAATCGGCTTAATAAAGGTTCTCAATTAAATGGATAAAACTTAACAGATAAACCTTCTAATTGTTCTAATTTATCAACAAAAAAAAACATAAAGAAAGAGGAATCCTCCAGTTTTGAGCTCTTCACTGATCTGATCCGCTCCTTTGAGAGATCCCGGGTCTGAGCAGCTGAAGATGATGGAGGAACAGCAGAAAGCAGCAGAGAAACAGGCTGAAGATCTCATTAAAGAGCTGCATCAGGAAATCACTGAGCTGGAGCAGCTCTCACACACTGACGATCATCTCCATGTCATACAGGTCTGTCAACATCTCTCATCAGTCATCATGTACAATAACACAGGATAAATTAATCTGTTCACAAACCTGATGAGCTGCTTGATCATTTTATCTGTACCAGTCTTTTAAAAATTGTATAAAAGAAACTGAAACAGTTATTGTAGTAGACTGAGTACAATTCTAGCCGTTCCAGTTATTACCGCTAGGGAGTGAATATGCTTGTGTTGTGTGGGAATTACCTGTTGCAGTAGAATGTTCTGTCCTGTTGGATAGTTAGGTCATGCTGGTGTAATCCTGTTAAATAAGCACAGTTATTAGCAAACCGACCATCCTGCATTCCTCTCTCTTGTGTGGTTTTTATACCAAGTTTCCACAGTAATAAAGTCCAATCTGAAAAATTAGTTAACTGTGTTAGTGTCACAAACTGGCGGTGTAGATAAACACAAAGAGGGCTAATTCGTTCAGACAGTCTCTTTACTTGATAATTTGCTAGATACACAACGAAGAAGGCAGGAGAAAGTACACCACATCTATTCACAGTCGAGACCGAACAATGAAACACAAACAGAACTTAAATACACGTGTTAATAAGGGAGATGAGTTCACAGCTGAACATAATGAGTAACCAAGGCAACAAACAACTAACTCAGGCAGAAGGTGGTGAGACAAAAAATCCAAACTAACAGAATCGCGACAGAATGCCCCCTCCCGGAAGGTGCATCCTCATGCCGTAGAAAGTATTAGGCGTGGATGTGATGACAGTGATAGCAGCCATGAAGGAGCCTAGAGCAGGAAGCGGCAGATGATGACCCAGTCCACAGCCAGGATGGTGGACCACTGCGGCGGTGATGGAGGGAGGAGCCGTGGTGGTTGAGTCCACGGCGCAGACGGTGCGCTTATGGAGAGGAGTGACGCAGAAGGCCCTTTGGCCGCGACAGAGCCGCAGCGACTCCATGCCCTCGGGGAGGTGGCTCATAGTAGGCCAACTATGTAACCACGTCCCTGAGAGGTGACGACGGAGGCACAGCGGTACTGGTGGGAGTCAACTCGGGCAGGGCAGCAGACGTTGCTACGATCTGGGAAGAAGCTGAGAGGACGAACTGGCAAGAACATCTAGAAGAGGTGGTGGGAGAGGGGGTCTGGGTAGGACCAGTAAGTACAGTACAGAATAATCAGATAGATGAAGGGTTAAATCTAAATTATAGTCCAGAAACTCACTCTCAATGATGTGTGGTGGGTGGGGCTCCTTACCAACCCATCCACACATACTCCCTCTGTCACAGTTCTGTCACCCTTGTCTGGGTAGATTAAAGACCTCATCGACATCTACCTTCCTCACGGTAAGGCTCCGATGGTCAACTCACCTCCACGATTGTCGGGCACTACTGGACTCAGGGGCGGAGGGTAATTTCATGGACCATTCATTTGCACTAAGATTTCAAATTCCCCTCAAACCCCTTTCACACCAGATCGTCGTTCACGCCCTCAATGGACAAAGACTCCCCACGATTTCACTGATCACCGAAGACATCACACTCATCACATCCGGCAATCATTCTGAGACTATTTCCTTTTACATTCTGGACACTCCAGAACGTAAAGAACCCCAAAATAGACTGGCAAATCAAATCGGTGGCATCATGGAGCAGTTTTTGTCATAAGTCCTGTCTTGTGTCTGCCTGTCCGTCTGTTCCTGTTCATGTGTTACAGGAGGAGACAGTGGATTTATCAAACGTGCCCACGGAGTATCGGGATCTGAAGGAGGTGTTCAGTAAGTCTCGGGCTGATTCTCTTCCTCCGCATCGTCCCTATGACTGTGCTATAGACTTACTGCCAGGTACGTCTCCGCCTAAGGGCAAGTTATATTCACTCTCTGTCCCAGAGAGAGAGGTCATGGAGAAATACATTTCTGATTCTCTAGCAACGGGATTCATCCGCCCTTCCTCTTCTCCAGCGGGGGCGGGGTTCTTTTTTGTGGGGAAGAAAGATGGATCGTTGCGACCTTGTATTGATTACCAGGGGTTGAACAACATCACGGTAAAGAATACTTATCCTTTGCCGTTGATGTCTTCAGCTTTCGAGAGGTTGCAAGGAGCATCTATCTTCACAAAACTGGATTTAAGGAATGCTTATCATTTGGTCCGAATCAGGGAGGGGGATGAATGGAAGACCGCTTTTAACACCCCTAGGGGGCACTTTGAATATTTGGTTATGCCGTTCGGCCTTTCCAACTCCCCAGCGGTCTTCCAAGCACTTGTCAATGACGTGTTGCGAGACATGATCGATCAGTTCATATATGTCTACCTGGACGCATGCTTCGCCCTGGCCACCTGCTCAGCCGGCACCACCCTGGCCCTCAGCCAGGACTCCAGACTCGTCAAAGTCTCCCTGGTCTGTTCTTCCGGCACCGCCCTGGTCCTCAGCTAGGAATCCGGACCCGCCTGAGTCTCCCTGGTCCGTCCCGCCGGCACCACCCTGGTCCTCAGCCAGGAATCCAGACCCGCCCGTCCCTCCCTGGCTCAACCCTCCCGTCCCTCCCTGGTCGTTGTTTAGGATTTTATGGACTGTCATGTTGGCTCTGTTTTGGCTCCCCTCCCTTCCCCCTCTCTTTGTTTCTGTGTTCTGATCTGCTTGTCTTGTCTGCTCTTTGGTCTTGCACGTTTGATGTTCGTCTCGTTTTTGGTGTCCCTCCTTGGAAACGCCAGGTGGCGTTCCTTTGAGGGGGGGTAGTGTCACAGTTCTGTCACCCTTGTCTGGGTTTTCTCTTGGTTTAGTGACAGAGCTGTAACACTCCCTGTTTGTCATGTGTTTGTGTTAGTCTGGTCTGTTGTGAGCACATGGCTGTCACGTTATTTCCTTGTGCCATGTGCTCTCCTGTCAATTGTCAAACCCCGCCCATCTTGTTATCTCGTTATTGTTTAATGTCCCTCACCTGCCTGCCTCGTTATCTTCCTTTGTTTGTTCCCTATTTAGTCTCCCTGTGTTTGCAGTCCCGTGCTGGTTCGTTGTCCAAGTTTTCCATGTTCCTTGTGTTTCCTGGTTCTGCCTGTTATCGTTCTTATTTTCCCCCACGAGGGAGTTTTGTTTGTAGTTTATGTTTGTTTGTTTACTTAATAAATATTACCCATTGTTTCTGCACTTGAGTCCTCGCACCTTTAATCTACCCATTCCTTGACACCCTCGGTGCAGGATGGGACATCCAGCTCGCAAACCTCATCAGATGGTTTCCACTCAGGCTCTGGTGTGATGTCAGGCTCGGTCCTCCTTGTGCAGGCTCCAACATCGTGGCTGAGTCATTCTCTCCGTCTGCAGAGGGTCCGTGCTGTCTCTCCTCGCCGTCTGTGGGTTTCTAGCTGGGCACTGGGTTGCTAGTAGGGCTGGCGGTGTCGTCGACAGTGAAAGCTGATCCGCAGGAAAACAGCTCCCACTCCACATATGCAGCAAAGCTTCCTCGAGGAAGTTCCCCGGACAACTGCGCTCAAGTGCCGTTGCTAAGTCCAACGCGTGGAAATGTGCAGAGGCAGTCATCCGGGAAAGTGGTCTAAGGGGGCTTTCACACTGGCAGTTTAGTTCGGAACGGGGCACGGTTCGCATGAAAAATCGCTAATGTGAACGCTGTCATGGGACCCGGGTGCGCACTGGGGTACCGAACCCGAGACTACCTGGAGGAGGTGGTCTTAGTTCGGTTGCTCCCGAACCGTGCCGCGGTTCGCGTGAATGTGAAAGCAACACGGACTCGGGTGCGCACTTGTTCAGGAAGTAAAGTAACCTGAGCATGCGTTTTTAGCTTATTGTGATGTATTTAGTTAAATAAAACGCTTGTAAGGGATTATAGTGTTGATGATTTACCTTGGAAACGAGCGAGAGTGAGCCTGCGTGCAGTGTATTCGTGCATTGCGCGTGGAATCAGGGCAACAAAGTTGGAAATCCACTGTCTCCTAAAAAGAGTCCGTTTGCAAGCAGCAGAAGTCCACCTTATGTGACACACGCACAGTAAACCTGTAGTGTTCACTCAACTGCGGATAATAGCAGCGAATTAATAAAAAAAAAAAACAATATTGACCCACGTTCTGTTTTCTATCATGCGCCGTGCACGTTTGCGATGACGTCATATGCACGCAAACGCACCAGGGTTTGATAGAATCAAGTTGTGTGTGAAACCAGACCAACGCTGCGGGGGGCACCGGGAACAAACGCGCTAGGGCTCGGACCGCAGCAAACCAGCCCAGTGTAAAAGCCCCCTAAGGTACCAGATCCAGGAACATCTACAGGTGTTTCTTGAGGGAGCGTTTTCCCTACTCAAGGCAAAGCAAACGAACTGTGGGAATATTCATGGTTATGGATAAAAAATTAACACGAAACAAAGAATTCGCTGCAGTATCAATCACTTTCTTTTTGGTTCGGTCTTCTGTCACGAACTGGCGGTATAGAAAAACACGAAGAAGGCTAATTAGTTCAGACAGTCTCATTACTTGATGATTCACTAGCTACTCAACGAAGAAGGCAGGAGAAAGTACAACACATCTATTCACAAACGAGACCGAACAATGAAAAACAAACAGAACAGAACTTAAGTACAGGTGATAATTTGGGAGATAATGAGTGAACAGCTGAACATAATGAGTGACCAAGACAACAAATGACTAACTCAGGCAGAAGGTGGTGAGACATAATAAGTCCAAACTAACAGAACCGTGACAGTTAGAAAGGTACTGTGTAAAATATACTAACTTTAAGTATAAATTAATAACATATTTAACAGACTTCTCTCCTGCTGTAGATGTGCTCATCCCTGGACAGTCGTCCACACACCAAGAACTGGACTGAGATCAGGACTGACTCTGATGTGAATGTGAACTCTCTGTATAGAGCTCTGACTCAACAGAAGAAAACTCTAGAGACAGTAATGGAAAAACTCAGTCCAACTGGTATGTGAATATAAAATACAGATTTTTGTCAGTAACTAAGAACATATTTTTTTCAAGGAATATTATGGGTTAAGTGGCAACTGGTCAATAAAGGTTGCTAGGGCGCCGCCCTCCCTGAGCCAAACACACAAAACAATAATTCTAATAATAAATTATGTAAATTGATATATGATAGAAAACCATCTGTGCAAAATATACACTTCTCCTATTTGTCCCCTCTGCCTTTACGCATGTCTCAAGTTCAGGAGGCGGGTTTATGTAGCAGTTTAGCCAATTACTGTGAACATTTAAAGATTATGTAAAAAATACATGTTTCACATTCGGTTATCAAATCCTTAATCCTCAATGTTTGTCCCATAGACCTCCATTACAGTACATTTACTGTAAACACATTCTGCATTTTTTTTTTTTTTTTTTTTTACAAACTGAGGGATGAGCAACATTTACATGCTATTGATGCTGCCGGAAGAGAGAAACTCACTGTTAATTTAAAATTATTGCTATAAATAATTCATCATTATATTGTCATCTGTGTTCACACGGTTGAGGAGGGCTCAGATGTATGCAGGTACAGTGTGATTGAAACCACTTTCTTCAATACACTAGCAATACTTTGGTAATCTGTATAACACTGAACAAAATTATAAACGCAATACTTTTGTTTTTGCCCCCAACTGCACATTTTATAGTTGCCTTTTATTGTGGCCAGCCTAAGGCACACCTGTGCAATAATCATGCTGTCTAATCAGCATCTTGATATGCCACACCTGTGAGGTGGATGTATTACCTCAGCAAAGGAGAAATGCTCACTAACACAGATTTAGACCGATTTGTAAACAATATTTGAGAGAAATAGGCCTTTTGTGTACATAGAAACATTTTTAGATCAGCTCATGATAAATGGGGGCAAAAACAAAAGTGTTGCGTATATAATTTTGTTCAGTATATATGCTGTACATCTGAAAAGGTTTGCTCTGAAATTAATTGATAATGTCTGATCTCTCTCAGTGGATTTGATTCTGGATCCTGATACAGCTCATCCACATCTCATTCTGTCTGATGATGGAAAACAAGTCAGTCATGGAGACATTGAGCAGGACGTCCCAGAAAACCCAAAGAGATTTGATGTGGGTTTGTCTGTTCTGGCAAAGCAGGGATTCAGTTCAGGGAGATTTTACTATGAGGTGCAGGTGAAGGGAAAGACTCAGTGGATTTTAGGACTGGTCAGAGAATCCATTAACAGGAAGGGGTGGATCAAACTGAGACCAGAGAATGGATTCTGGACTGTGCTTCTGAGGAATGAGATTCAATGTACAGCTTCTGAAAATCCACCTGTCTCTTTATCTCTGAGAGTGAAACCTGAGAAGGTTGGTGTGTTTGTGGATTATGAGGAGGGTCTGGTCTCTTTTTATGACGTGGAGTCCAGATCTCATATCTACTCTTTCACTGCTCAGACTTTCACTGAGAAACTCTATCCATATTTCAGCCCATACCCTAATGGTGAAGGTAAAAAACTCAAACCCACTGATCATCTCACTTGTCAGTTAAAATGAAAAATCAAATTTGAGAAGATTGCTGTTTTTTTTTTTTTTTTTTTTAAGAATTGGCAGAAACTACAATTTCCAATTATGGTACATGTTTTTTTGTAAGGAAATCTCTGAAGCCATTTTCTCTCTCTCCTCTCCTGTTAACACTGGTTTCCTTGTGGAATATTGTGATTTTTGGTTTATATTTTAATAACTGCAGCAGCTGAATAAAGACAAGCGTTCAGTTCTATAACTGATATTGTATATAAACTAAACAGCTTTCTAATTATGCAAATACAGATGAATATCTAGATGAATTTTGCAACAGACAGGCGGGATATGAATAAAACATGGAGGATCTTTACTGTTGACTTATATACTGAATACTGAATTATTATTCAATGCAGATGACCCTTAAATCTAGTACATATTCTTTAAGAGAAGCAAGAGCATTAGAAGGCTTCACAATGACAGTGTTTTTTACTTTGTTTTGAGAACAATATCAGCGAATCCGTGCACCTGAGTGAGCTGACGGCAGTCCATCGATGCCAGGAGCTTCTGAGAGCTGGAGACGGTGGGAATAAACTTCTCCATCAGTGTAATCGTCGCAAGCTTCTCCACATCACTGACAGACAAAGACAATATTAACTCTATGGAAGCTTTTCATTCTTTAAATATCATATTTAATGAAGAACAATTTTTGTTTTTAAGCAAATCTAAAGTGCATGAACACTTAAGCCCAATTTATACTTCTGCGTCGACCTCCCGCCGTAGCAACGTCGTAGGCTGTGTGTAGCGTACGTACCCTGACGTGCACCTCTCCAAAAATGTAACAACGCGTCAATTCTACGCGAACGCAAGCGCTGTGATTGGTCTGCTTGAACCGCTCCCCGAGTTTCACATGCTCCCTCTGCATGTGTAATTGCGCGTCAACGCGTACAACGACGCAGAAGTATAAATCAGCCTTAACACATACAAGATTTTTCTGACGCTCTACATTCCCAATCCCTCTATATGGAACAAAACTTTCTTCAACACTTGTTACGGCGGGTTCTGGAATGTGATCTTGATATTTGAGATCTAAGATAGAGAGAATAAATTTAGACTCTTCCTCAGAAAACTTCATATAGTGTACTATTATGACACTTTATTGATGCAGCCAAAATGCAACAACATGTAAAACTGTTTTGTGCTTGTTATACATCACAAGTCAAGTCAAGTCACCTTTATTTATATAGCGCTTTTTACAATACAGATTGTATCAAAGCGCTTCACAGTGATAACATGAAAACAATATAACAAAGTTTGTTTCTAAAAGAAATTGGCAGATCAATAATATTATTGAATATTAAATGTTAAATGTCCCCAACTAAGCAAGCCAAAAGCCAAGGCAACAGTGGCAAGGAACCAAAACTCCATCAGGTGACAGAATGGAGAAAAAAACCTTGGGAGAAACCAGACTCAGTCGGGGGGCCAGTTCTCCTCTGGCCAACGAAGGAACAGTGCATGATTCGGGCAGCATTACAAGTCAGATTGGATCGGAACATTTAGAGTATTTTTTGGAAGTCCAAGTAATCACGCCGGTCTTAAGACGAGTAGTTGAGGATCAGTGCCGTCCACCATAGAGAGTCCATATCGCCCGTGTTGAGTCGTCACTTCACAGGCTTTGTGATTGGAGCATCTGAAGTCTCCGTGAGAGGCTGGATACAAACTGGAGCTGACGAACGCCATTTTCTCGGGACTCGCGTCCCGAGATAACAGCAGAAAAGCAAAGGGAAAATAATAATTAGCGTAGCTGCTGTTCATAATGATGATTTCCATAGCACAGTCGTAAATGATAAAACATGAAGACAGTGACTCTTGCGTCCAAAAATCACCCCCCTCCGTCCCCCACTCAACTCAGCCCAGCTTACTGACCTCTACGTCCCTCCTGCTGCTGAGACCTAACCACAATCTCACAATCTCTCCGCAACCCAACCATACGCGCCAACCCGTTGACTAAGGCTGTCGAGCCCCACTGGTGCGTGAATAGGCAGTTTCAGTGGACAACGGTTCCGTATGGCATACTACCTACCGCAACACAATATCTGCCCAACCACCCGTCATTCACGCAATATACACAGGAACGTAATGACTGTAAATACTATGCAACCTATACAGATAACCTACAGACTCTTCAAGTTTTATAGTATTAAATGCATTTGATCTGATTCAGCAGTATTATAAAAGGTAAGCATTATGTGAATGCTTGGCTAAAGAGATGCGTCTTTAATCTAGTTTAAAACTGGGACAGCGAGTCAGAGCCTCGAACAATATCAGGAAGGCTATTCCAGAGTTTAGGAGCTAAATGTGAGAACGCCCTCCCTCCTTTAGTGGACTTAGATATCCTAGGAATGACTAGAAGCCTCGAATTTAGTGATCTTAAAGAACGCGATGGATTGTAGGGCGATAGAAGGTCAAATAAAGACTAGAGTCTCATTGACTTACAGTGATGATGAGATTTGGAGTTTGCAGTCGGAAGTTGAACTGTGTGGCCAAAATCAGTTTGGTCTGATTGACCTGTAAGGTCCACCCACTGGCCCAACACCGGAATCCAATGGTGTGGTCGAAGGAATTCAGCGTGTATGTCTTTTCGGGCGTTTTCTGGAAAAATCACTTTAATTTATTAAACAGTTGATCTCGAATTTTAATTCTGACTCCATGAAGAATTTAATCTGACTCCAAATTTAAGTGACTCTTTGTTTTACAAGCTTTCTATCTTTACAGCTGATCCTCAGATTAGTTGTGATTTAATTTAGACCAAAGATTATTCTGTGCATTTCATAACTTCAAATATTCGTTCATTAAGGACCTGGTGTCACTTTGAGACGTCACGTCGCGAATGTGCGCTCACGATCACAAACTAGCCAGTCCTAAAATAGTCAGAGGGTGCAGTGCAACCTATCTTACCCTACGCAGCCGCTCACTGCTGACTCATAGGTGTAATTTTTCGTAATAGTTACAGCTTACAACATGCTAAGTGAGGAGATAGTCAAAATCAAAAAGTCTAATGATGTGCCCCATGCTCCATTCATTAGTGCCTTAGGTGTGATCTATCCTGGACAGAGATTTGCGGGAACAACAGACTGCACATAATCTACTAGAAATAATGATTTCAGAAAACTTCAGAATAATCAAGGTTAACATTTATTTTTCCAGGCAGAGTTAAACATCAAAATAAAATAATTAGAAAGAATACCTAGTACACAACTGATCAGCCTATAAAAACATAATACAATATCAAAAATAGTTTCAAAGAGTCATCATACCTGGCAATAGAGACACACAGCAACAGTGTGGGAAGTTCTGTTTACAGATGCTTCCTTGAGTGGTTTGCCAATTCTCTTTAAATACCCCAGAGAAACAGAAGAACAATAAACATCTGGCACCCAAATATTTACTCAGCTTTTACTGGACCCTTTCTCGTGACCCAAGTGGTCAAGCCTGAGTTTGGGGGATAAAGACAAATGGTTATCAACAATCTTTATTGGGGCATCTCCCACAACAGAAGAACAGGCATTGTTTTCTTTTTCTGACTGTTCTGCTGCTGCGGGAATGAAACAACTTTACCACTCGCATCAGAAGTATTTTCTTTTGCCCTAACATCACACAGCTGGAGGCAGGAGGTTTGTGAGATTTGCATGACTGACTGAGCCCTGAAGGAGAGGAGATAGTGTGCTTCGTCAGGAACACAGCATGTGGGGAGGAGATCAGATTGGGCCAGTTGTGTTGTGCTCTCTGTCCCACAGATCTCCTTTGCAGATTAGTGAGTTTTTATTGTTTTATTGCAGATTTGACTTCTTGAATACAGTCTTAGGAAAATTCCATCCTTACAGACCCGTCCGGTGACCGTGAGCATCACAGCGTCCAGAGCATCAGAGCGTCCTAATCCACCAGATGATTCATGGATTAAAATCCAGGGAATAGTATTGGCTGGAAGGGGGACTAGGGAACATGGCATTAATGACAACAACAAAACCATTTTTGCAGTGTCATTTTGCACTGTAGTTTTGTGTTTGATTGGGTGTGTTTGTTTCCTACTCTCTTTTGTTTTAGAGTCCTTTGATGTCCTTTTTTTAACTGCATTGTGGCTGAATTGCTGATTTTATTTCACGCATTAACAAAAATGCGCCTCTCATCCCCCTCTCCTATCGCCAGCGGGCAGCGGGGTCCCGTTCGAGAACACTATGCCTTCTCACGCGCCCCCTGCCCAACCGTGGAGCCAGGTAAGTGTTGCATTGCGCACTCAGACCCCACTTCGGGACGCTATGCCTTCCAAGTCGGGTCCCTGCGTTTCACCTCCCTGCCCCACTGTGGGTACGTCTGTGGTCCCACTGACCCTGCTTGTACGGTTTCTGGGGGCCTGGCTAGAGCCCCCCAGCCCATCTCGCTGACTCATTTGGACCATCAGACTCTCCTATACGATTCAGTTTGCCCAGCATCCCTACAAGTTCAGGGGCATCCAGTTCACCTCTGTGCTGCCCAGCGATGCTCCTGTCTTACAGGCGGAGATTGCAGTCCTACTGGTGAAGGACGTGATCAAGCCGGTGCCTCCAGCCAATATGAAGTGAGGGTTTTACGACCCTTACTTCATTGTACCCAAGAAAGGCAGTGGGTTTCGGCCAATATTGGACCTTAAGTTTTGAATTGGGCCCTTTACAAGCTCCCGTTCAAAATGTTAATACAGAAACGCATTTTCGAATGCTTCCGTACCTGAGATTGGTTTGCAGCGATCGACCTGAAGGATGCGTATTTTCATGTCTCGATTCTCCCTCGACACAGACTGTTCCTTCGCTTTGCGTTCTAGGGTCGGGCATTTCAGTACAAAGTCCTCCCCTTCGGGCTGTCCCTGAACCCTCTTGTCTTCACAAAGGTCATGTTCCTATGAGAGAACACGGCGTTCACATCCTCAACTACCTTGATGACTGGCTCATACTGGCCCAGTCGCGAGAGCAGTTGTGCGAACACAGGGACCTTGTGCTCAATCACCTCAGCCAGTTTCGGGCTTCGGGTCAACTGGGGAAAGAGCAAACTCTCCCCCCGTGCAGAGGATCTCTTTTCTCGGTATGGAGATGGACTCGGTCAACCAGACAGCAAGACTCACAGAGGAACATGCTCAGTCTATGTTAAACTGCTTGAATTCACTCAAGAGCAGGACAGAGGTCCTACTTAAACACTTTCAGAGGCTCCTGGGGCATACGGCATCCGCAGTAAGGACACTTGGATTGCTTCATATGAGGCCGCTTCTGCACTGGCTTCACGGGCTGCTTCGGGTATTTGGACGGGACCCCAACTGCATTGGCACATCAACTTCCTTGAGTTGATAGCAGTACGTCTTGTGCTGGACAGTGACTCAAATAGTGCCCTATTTAAAGGTGAACTAAGTAACTTTTTACCTTAACCGAACAGCTTTGGAGTCATTGTAATGTTTATATTACTGATTTCGTGTTGAATGGTGGTCGTCTCGCACCCCCCTGGTGCCTGTGAGCCGCAAAACCACCCTTGCAACTTTGGGCTGGCGGGCCGCCGACCTCAGTGTTAGGGAGTATCGTGTGATATCAGGTCTCGCGAGGTAACGAATTGCTTTACAGCAAAAAACAGATCTGATAAAATTCGGATAAAATGAGCATCAAACAGAAATAACCCGGCGCCGTATACATGTGGTGTTCGAGGTGCAGGGCGCGCGCAGCTCTTAAAGGGGCCATACCTTATTTACACTCGTTACAGCGTCCATCCTACTGAACAGGTACCGGTGTACAGGGGGAGGGGATCCGGCCGTGAGTGCGAGCCATCTCTGCATGAGTGCTATTCACGACAGTACAAGTACTCCACAGCGACTCTAGGGGTCACTGTTTGACAAAAACGGAATTCCTACTTAGTGCTGCTTTAACGGGATAGGGGACGATTTCAGACAACAAAACAGCAAACAAACAGCACCCGCCTTTTAGAGTTTTACAGACACTAAATTAAAAACTTAGTCAAACTGGTATATGAATATCAAATGCTGTAGTTTTTTGCCATTAACTAAGAAAATAATGTTGTCAAGGAATATTAAGGGTTAAATCCAATTTTAGCTCCGTTTGTAAAGGGCCGCACTGTTTAAAAAAATTTAATAACACAACTAACCCTGTAAAGCTCTATCCATGTAAACGCGTGTTAAAGCTATAAAATTGTCGTTTTATATCAATACACATTAAATAAACATAAAAATAAATTATACACAATATACATAAATTAAATAGTTTGCATTCACTTGCCCTAATAATAAATATAATGTTATGACTGCAATGACTAATAAACATTTATAATGAAAATAGTTGACAGGAAAATCAGTTTTATTATTGATTAGTCAGGTCTATGCTGTGAAGGAAGAGCATTCGTCAGTAATGCCACTTTACAATAACGAAAAACATATTGTACAGAAAAACGTGTTGATTTTGGATATAATGTTTAGCATTGTAAATAGAGCAAGTGACTTTAAAAGCAACTCTTGAGTGATTTGTAACTATCTTTCTTGTAACGTACTGACAAAGCAGACAAATGTCATAAAAAGATAAAACAACATTAAAGAAACTTTAATAATTTGATAACTATATGAAATAACTGCCATGCATGTAAACTTATGAAATATTAGACTTTGTGCACACAATTTTTTTACATGATTTCATTTTCTGCTACTTTTCAAATGGCTTTATAAATTTTTATTGTTTTACCTTTGTCCAAGAACCAGGAAATCAGAGAGGATTTCACTGTGAAACATATTTAGTGTGTCGTTTCTATCAAGCTGCAATTGTGTAAAATGTAACTTTATTCTAAAGGTTTCTTACACCATTTACACACTCAGCAGGGCTGAATGAGGAGGTCCATATTTGTGATTATGGGCGGAGCTATATGACATCACTGCAGATGAGTAAAGTGAACTCAAGTAAAAGTAAGAGTAAAGTGAACTCAAGTAAAAGTAAAACTAAAAAGACTCAAGTAAAAGTGAAACTAAACCGGAGCAGGAAGCTTCTTCAAACAACATTAATTTTCAGAAACTCTGAAATTAACAACCAGATCTGATATTCACTCACAGGTAAGTGATGGATATATAATCGCTAGTTCAATAGTTTGGTAGCATTTGAAAGCAGCATCAGAATGTTGGTATAAGTACTGTCATTTTTTGGCTGTAAATCAAAGTCACGCTTTAGAGACTTAGACTGGCGACAGAATGAACGAAAGAAAAATTATGATTTTTCGGTTACGCTTTAGATTACAGCCCGGAAAGTACTGTGTAATTAAGAGGAATTTACAGAGTAACTTTCGGTAATTATAGTGTACCTATAAAGTACTTGCATGTAAGTATAAGGGAACAATATGTAAAGTTTGGGGAATAAAGGGGTAACAACCAGGAGAATTAAAAAAATATTTATACTGTAAGTATTATAGAACTAAGGGGAACTTATTCTACTGTTATGATACAACAATCTTACATTTGGGAGCAATTTAGCGAGAACACTGCGTACCTTTTTGTAATAATTGTGTACCAGTGCATACTGTATAGGCTTTTTTTTATTACAGGGTACATATCTATGCGTTTATACTTTTATTTATTTATTTTTTGATAGCAAAAGTGCAGATGTTTAAGTTGGGCTAACATGTTTCAAGGCAAGAAAAGCTAAGACTATTGCAATTTTTTTAAATACTGGGAAATATATCTTGTTTCATGTGGTTACAGGGTAAGTGGTAGGCCTATACTTGTATAAGAAATAAAGGTTTCCGAGTCAGTGATATAAGATTGTGTTTATGCATTTTTATTGTTACCCTGTAACTACATGAAACAAGAGGGTAACAAGCACCACTTTAATTTACAGCCCGCAATGTCACACTTACCCTGTAACTACATCGAACAAGAGGGTAACAAGCTGCATGAAACAAGAGTATCTTTCCACAATATTTAAGCAAAAGTTGCAATAGTTTTCGTTTTCAGTGCACTTTTGTTAAAAATATTACATTTTAAAAATTACAGGGTACATATCTATGCATTTATAAAGCCTATACAGTATGTACTGGTTCACCATTATTTCAAAAAGGTACGCAGTGTATGTTCTTGCTAAATTGATCACAAATGTAAAGATTGTTGTATCATAATAGTAGAATAAGTACCCCTTAGTTCTATAATACTTACAGTATAAATATTTTTTTAATTCTCCTGGTTGTTACCCCTTTATTCCCCAAACTTAAAATATTGTTCCCTTATACTTAAATTGTAAGTACGTTATAGGTACACTATAATTACCGAAGGTTACGCTGTAAAATTGCTTTAATTACGCAGTACTTTCCGGGCTGTAATCTAAAGCGTTACCGATTTTTCTAGTAAAAGTCACAAGTCCATTCAGCAAAAATGAAACTTGGTGTTTACAGATGTTTATTTAATTGGTTATTTGTTTGAAAAATTACACTTTCACCCCTTTCTGTGTTTTCCTTCATACTGTATATAGAAAAAGACCTTTTCATGATTGTATAAAGGGTAGTTCGAACGACCCTCTTCCTCCCTGAAGTATTTTCCTGAGGTGCTACTGTAATTGCTACGGGTCAGTGAAAGGTGTTTTGCAGAAATTTCCTTTGGAATGACGTCTCCAAAGGAAGTTTGTTTTGGCCTGATTTTGTAGCAGTCTCACACTGGGAGTCAGAGGCGGAGCTAATAGGCTCAGTGAGGTTAGAGATAGTGGTGGAGAAACTTCCTGTTAGAAACTGCTGTCTCATATATGCCTGCTTAAGGCACAAATGGCTACTTTGACTGCTTTCATAGTGGTTCATAGTTTAAGTTGTTATAGGTTTTAGTTATATTTTTTAACCACACTGTAAAAAATGATTTTATGGCAAAGTAAATAAAACAGGAAAAATCATGTATCTTTGCTAAGAATAATTTTGTAAAAATGAAACCTTTAGAATATTAAGTAAATCCTAATTATAAACTCAATTTTTACTTGTAAATAGTATACATCCAACAGACAAGTAAATTTGACTTCTGACTCTCTGGCATATTTACACGCATTAATTAAGTACTTGAAGCAAAAAATTTTAAAATCAAGTAAAATTTACGTCATTGAAGAAAGGAATCTGCGCATGCGCGGAAAGAAGAAAACCGTTATCATTGAGGAATTTGGATTTCCAATCTCCACTCCATCTGCTCTCAGGTAAGCAACAGTTAAAAACTGCAGTATTACGGATTTTTAGATGTAATTTATTCAGTAAATGTAACTACGATCAACCAATGTGTTTTCATCACTTAATTCTATACATTTGAAAAGTTTAATGTTCTTAATGACAAGTTAGCTTTCGACGCGTTAGCCAGGTCTATTTTTTCCTCAGTTTTAAACTTTACGTTTTACACAAGTAAATTACGCCTAAAAACCATGAATATGTTACTTAAATCATGAATATGTTACTTAAATCATGATCTTTTCGTTTAATTTGTTATTTTGTGTGCAATTTTCTTTATAGATGACAAATATCGTGGCTACGAATTAACAATAGGCCTAACCGAACGCGAATTTAATTATTTGCGCGAGTAGATTACATACAAAGTCAATGCAAAGACGCAAATAGACGCATAATTTGCGCCGGGCATCGCGAATTGGGCGACGCGTTTGCCGCGAACGTCTTCCGCGCAAGTTGAAAAATTTGATCTCGAGCAGAATGTTCAACCGTCTAACTAGACGCGTAAAAGACACCATAAAGTGAGCAGGTTTTCGTTCCCTCGTCGTGCACAATATAATTCATTCCCTCATTCATTTACTAAATTGTGCAAACTATCTATTAAATGATCCCTGCTTTTACTAAATGGTGACCACGTTGTAAATAACAATAATTAGTTGCCTTATTTAAATCAAGACGAGTGAAAAATTAGAAACTAAGGCATAAGTTACTCTCAAATTCCTAATTCGTAGCCATGATAAATAAATGTATCTGCATGCTGTGTGCATTAATGTGAAGAAATGGCTAGGAAAGTGAGGTCATGCAGGATGTTTTTGATATGATTTGGCATGAGTGAAATGAATAATGTGAATGCAAATTGATTAACTTTTAATTTAAAAGTATTTGCTGTTTACTGATTATTGTTGATTTTTTCTCTTTTCTTAATTTCAGGATATTTCTCAAATGCATTCAGTCCTTTGTGCCTTCGTTGCTGTAAACCGGTTGAGAGGGACAAAGAGAGAGACCGAACAAGCTGAATTGTGTGCCCAAAGTGATCTTTTAGATGCTTATTTCTTAATAAATTACTCTAAACTGCACATTGTCTCTGTATTATTTTGCCACATTATAAGAGTAACATTTCATTTAAAATAATTACCAGCGCTGCATAAAACAAGTAAAATGTATTTAAAATATCAAATGGTTTTACTTAATTATATTAATTACATCAGATTTGTAAGTAAACATTACTCAATATAATTTAACAGGTCAAGTTATATGTACTTTTTCACTTTGTTAATTTTACTCGGCTTACTTAAGTAGATTTACTTAATTTCCATAAATGTGAAATTTACTTGAAAAATATCAGTGCAAAAACTTGCCTTATTAAAATTGAGTAAATTCTACTTATTGTTTTTCTCAGTGCATGCAACATCCATTTTAGAACACAAACTAAAATATTCAGTCAGTGCACATAACTTGTATTATGAAAGTTGCTCTTTTCAGCAATGTAGATGATATATTGTCATTGTTTTGTCAGTCATGGCATCCTCCAGTGGTCCAGCACTAAATGAGGAGCTCCAGTGCTCCATCTGTCTGAAAGTGTTCACTGATCCAGTCACCACTCCATGTGGACACAACTTCTGCAGAACCTGCTTGATCAAGTGCTGGACGAACTCACAGACCTGCTTTTGCCCACTCTGTAAAGAAACATTCAGCAAAACACCTGATCTCAAGATCAATACAACACTCAGAGAAGTTGTGCAACACTTTAAGGAGAAGCTCAATCTAGAAGAATCTGAGGTGTTCTGTGACGTCTGTGATGAAAGAAAGCAGAAAGCTGTGAAGACCTGCCTGACGTGTCAAAGCTCTTACTGTGACTCTCATCTAGAGCCTCATCGCAGAGTCCCACGTCTAAAGAAACACACACTGATCAACGCTGTGGAAAATCTGGAGGATTATATATGCCAGAAACACGAGAGACCTCTGGAGCTGTTCTGTAGAGATGATCAGACGTGTGTTTGTCTGTTCTGCACTGAAGGAGATCACAGGGGACACAACACTGTTCCTATAGAGGAGGAGAGTCGAGAGAAGAAGGTAAAGACCTGCAAACAACACTTAAAACAAAACACTTAAACCCTTATAAGATTTATAACCTTATAAGGATGACACATTGGCTGTTCCTGGTTATTTTTGAACAGTAAGAATGTGACTTTTGTTATAATATAATTTTAGTGATGGGTCTTCTCTGTAGCCCAGGTCAGGCGCTTCTGCCGCTGTTTCTGGTTCAAAAGTGGCTTGACCTGGGGAATGCGGCACCTGTAGCCTGTGTCCTGCACACGCCTGTGCACGGTGGCTCTGGATGTTTCTACTCCAGACTCAGTCCACTGCTTCCGCAGGTCCCCCAAGGTCTGGAATCGGTCCTTCTCCACAATCTTCCTCAGGGTCTTCTCGTTTGGCAGCGTTTTTTTGCCACACTTTTTCGCTTGCACGCTTCTTTTTTGAGAAGGACCTGTATATGTAAAAGTGTTATAAAAATTAAATTTCCTGAAACAAACTGTAAAAACGATTCTATGATCAATCAGTCATGGCAACTTATGTTTTTAAATAACATTAACTCTCCAAAATTACTTAAGTAATTTTAACTTTTTTTGAAAATTATACGAGATTCAACCCAATTTTTTAAAGTCAGTTTAATATAATTTAAGTTGAAGTGACTTGAACAGCGATTTGAATATCACAAACTCACACCTGCAAGGAAGTTTCTAGTAATCCTGAAGACCTTGACTAGCTGGATCAGGTGTGTTTTATTAGGGTTGGAGCAAAACTGTGCAGAGCTGTGGCCCTCCAGGAATTGAGTTTAGAGAAATGAAGTTCATAATGGAAAAGCCCAGGAATCAGGAGTGCCCTCTGGTGGAGTTAAAGGACACTCCAGCTGGTGGATGTGACATAGATCCCCATTATTATTTACATTTATTATTAATGTACTTTTATATGCTTTGAGACATGAGGTAATTTAACACCGTCTCTCATGACACTTATTAGATGCTCATAAGGAAGGGCGGGATCTTAGGCTTTCAAAACTAGCTTGCTAATACTAGCCACTCTGAAATTGCATACCCTACCTTTAAACTGCCAATAGTTTTTATCATAGATCTGCTAAAAGCTGATTTTGGCAACTTTTTAGAATAAAAATGTTTTCCTCAATGACTAACTAAAAGGGGTCATATAATGCCATTTTTGTACAAGCTAATATGATTCTTTAGGGTCTAAATTAAAGTTTGTAATATACTTTAATTAAAAATTCTCATTAGTATTGTAAGAAAACACTTATTTTACTTGGTCAAAAACAGCTCTGTTTTCAGCACGCCGTTTCAGTGCATATGACTTTAAATGATAATGAGCTTTGCTCACCCCGCCTCTCTGTTCTGTGCACACCGTTTGTAACACAATAACCATAACGCGTTGTTCATTATAAACGGGGGATTATGAATTATATTGAGAACGTCGTACATAGAAAACATGCCGTAATGTACCCTGAGTGTAAACCTTAGACGCATTCATCGTGAAGCGTGCAGCTAGCGATTTGCAAAGATTAATATAAATATGAATATAAAGGTTAATAAAACGTAACACTCACTTCAGTTGTTCTAGAGGTTCAGCATAGCTGGTACCGATCCTTTTTTCAGGAGCAGCTTCTTAGCAAAACCAGCTCATACTGACCCTCCTTTATAAAGCAGTCTGGTGTGAAATGATTCGCGCACACATGAGAACATTGATGTTGCTCGTGGGGAATATTCCCTTCGAAAACAAACTCAGCCACTGCGTCTTCAGCGGTTCGGATTTAGGAACATTAAAATGACTGTGTTCGTTATTACACCCAAGAACAGAACACCACAATCGCTTAGACGCCATTCTGCTCATAGACAGTGCTCCAGCATATCAACAATGACCGCGCCGGTCCGCGCGGACTATGATTGACAGCTGGCTCACGAGCGAGGGCGGGTCTGTGTTGAAACGCTGCTGTCAATCAACAATCGTGGGAGGGCCGTCACACGGTCGAACGGCTTGATTTGAAACAGGGGAAAACATATAAGGAGATTTAAAAAAAAAAACACTGGATGGGTTTGTATCATTATATGATGGTTGTGTACAGGCACTGCCAACACACATTTCAGTACAATCAACTTGTAAAAGTGCATGTACCATTATATGACCCCTTAAAAGCCAAAGGAATTTTGAATTCACTTGATCTGTTTTTCTCTGTATGTAGAATCATCTCGCTAAGAGACAAACTGACGTTCATCAGATGATCCAGGACAGAATGAAGAAGATTCAAGAGATCCAGCACTCAGTAGAGCTGAGAAAGGTGAGTGGAAGTTAAAACATTGTAAAATTGATAAAACGTTATAATATTTCAATCTGCTTAAAGGGATATTTCACAGCTGGAAAAATGAATGTGTATTTAAATTGGGTCATTTATGTAGTAGAAATGTGAAATTATTTTAGAAGTTGTTGCCTCCTAGACTGAGAAAACCCAGAAAATGTATTTTTGGCTCATGTGGATTAAAGACAACAACTCCCAGAATGCACTTGCTTCGTTGCCCTACGAGGCCACTCCCAAGCCATGCCTACAGGTTACAGAGGGCAGTATCGGAAGAAATGATACAACTAGGCTAGTCGACTCGAAACTGAAAAGACGTCGTTTTATCATGAGATCCCACTCCCTATGGGCGGGTTGAAAACTGCAGAACTAATTCCCACTACTGGCTGTAGTCTCTAGCCTCTGGCCAAAAAAGCCTTCGATGACACAAAAGGACGATTTTTGCGTCAACGGAGTTTTTTTTCCAGACACACAATACAGAAATCTCTCGACTCAGGGGGACATGAGGGAGGGAAGCAGGGTCATTTGAAAATACTACCGGGTTTCTACTGATACAAAGCTTAATGCTAATCAGTGAAGTATCCCTTTAATAAAGGTTCTTAATTAAATAGATAAAACTTAAAGGGGTGGTTCAGGATTTTGGACATCGGCCCTCATTTCCAAGTTGGGTGTTATTTATCAGTGGAGACAGTTTTCATAACATTTTATCCAGTCGTTCCAGTTGCATAGTTCGCCGGTGCTAGGCTAGCGCGAGTCAACAGTAACTGCTAGCCTGCCATTATAAACAGTTTTACCCACTCCACAGTACACCAAAAGCAAATACATTATAACGCCAGACTATCGATGTAAATGTCTGTTGAGAGAATAATGTTAGAAATCAAAGTACTCTTGCATCTCAATGATCGCATTACATTTACAGGAACTAGTTTCTCAGCAGCGGCGGAATTTTACTTTACTCCTGTTAGTAGCACTGCGCCGAAAAGTAAACACAGAACAGAAACGCACTACAGTCGGGACTACCTGTCCTACCTCTCTCTCACTACCTCTCTCGGTTGCCTAGGTAACTACATATCACTCCGCCGCTGCTGTAGACTGCGCTAATAAATACAGGGAACAAAGTATAACTATTGCAATGGGATGAAAGGGTAGATTGATTTTTAAAATTATTCTCTCAACAGACATTTACATCAATAGTCTGGCGTTATAATTTATTTGCTTTTGGTGTACTGTGGAGTGGGTAAAATCCTGAACCACCCCTTTAATAGATGAATCTACTAATTTATCTAATTCATCAGAGAAACACAGAGGAAGAGAGATCCTCCAGTGTGGAGCTCTTCACTGATCTGATCCGCTCAATTGAGAGATGTCAGTCTGAGCATCTCAAGATGATGGAGGAACAGCAGAAAGCAGCAGAGAAACAGGCTGAAGATCTCATTAAAGAGCTGCATCAGGAAATCACTGAGCTGAAGAGGAGAAACACTGACCTGGAGCAGCTCTCACACACTGAAGATCATCTTCATGTCATACAGGTCTGTCAACATCAGTCTCATCAGTCATTATGTACAATATTACAGGACAAACACTCTGTTCCCAAACACGAGCTGCTTGAACATTTTATTTTTACCAGTCTGTTAGAAATTGTACAAAAGAGAATGAAGCGGTAATAATCAAATTAAAAAAATTGGTTAACTATGTTTGAAAGGCACTGTGTAAAACATTAACCATAAATATAAAAAATAACGTTTAATAGTTCTCTTTCTCTCCTGCTGTAGATGAGCTCATCCATGGACAGTTGTCCAAACACCAAGAACTGGACTGAGATCAGGATTGACTCTGATGTGAATGTGAACTCTCTGTATAGAGCCCTGACTCAACTGAAGAAAACTAATCAGACACTAAATGAAAAACTCAGTCAAACTGGTATGTGAATATCAAATACAGTAGATCGTTTTTGTCATTAACTAAGAAAATAATGTTTCCAAGGAATATTATGGGTTAAGTTTAGTTTGTAAAAGACTGCACTGTTTCAAAAATGTAATAACATAACTAACCATGTGTGACCAGAGTGGTACTTTCTGTATAATTAGATTCAGATGACAATGACTACAACACTCTGGGATTTGTACCAAAGGAAAACAGGTTCGACAATGAGAAGACAGAGACGTGTTTTCCAATTAAACAAAGAAATAATTTTATTCAAAATAAATAAATCATCCCAGAATAATCATAATCAAATACTCACTAGCAAGTTTGTTACAATAATAATATTAAAAACTTACAAGGCTAAAAATATAATTTCTTCAAACACACGTAATGCAATGTTCAAATCAAGCCAAAAAACAACTTCACAAAACTAAATAAATGTACCTTCTGTTGTAAACTTTCGTCGAAGCAGAGACCAGGTGTTACGATGCGGCTGAAGCAGAGGCTGAAGCAGGATCCAAGTGCAGTAGTATTTATTAAATCAACTAGAGAAAGAATCAGACTACGGAACAGGACTCGTGAAAAGAACAACATCAAGAACTCACAAAGACTGACTTAGACACGGGGCTTAAATAAACAGGCAAACAAGCTAAACAAGATAACAAGGGGGTGTGGCTAATCTAAAACACCTGGGGAGACTATTTAAACATACCGGGGAACTACCAAACATTTAAAAAGACAGGGGAACACAGGCAGGAATCATGACAGAACCCAAACCGTGACATAGCCCCCCCTCTATGGGCGGCTCCTGACGCCTATCAAAACAAAAAAAAACTCAATATTCATGAGGGTGGTGAAGCGGAAGCGGTCTTGGGGGAGGGATGGAGGGCCAAGCCCGTGCAGGGGAACAGGACCTGGACATTGCCATGGCGGACCTGGGCGGACCTAACAGTTCAGGGGGCCAGTGAGCGCAGGGCAGGAGACCAGGGCGGAGCAGTCTCTGGCTCGGCGGGCACGACGTGAACAGTCTCTTATGCGGCGGGCACAACGTGATGCGCAGGCTCGGCAGGACTGACGTGTAGAAACTCAGGCTCGGCAGGACTGACGTGAAGAAACTCAGGCTCTACAAGGCTGACGTGAAGAAACTCAGGCTCGGCAGGACTGACGTGAAGAAACTCAGGCTCGGCAGGACTGACGTGAAGAAACTCAGGCTCGGCAGGACTGACGTGAAGAAACTCAGGCTCGGCAGGACTGACGTGAAGAAACTCAGGCTCGGCAGGACTGCCGAGTTTCTTCACGTCAGGCTCTGCAGGACTGACGTGAAGAAACTCAGGCTCGGCAGGACTGACGTGAAGAAACTCAGGCTCGGCAGGACTGACGTGAAGAAACTCAGGCTCGGCAGGACTGACGTGAAGAAACTCAGGCTCGGCAGGACTGACGTGAAGAAACTCAGGCTCGGCAGGACTGACGTGAAGAAACTCAGGCTCGGCAGGACTGACGTGAAGAAACTCAGGCTCGGCAGGACTGACGTGAAGAAACTCAGGCTCGGCAGGACTGACGTGAAGAAACTCAGGCTCGGCAGGACTGAAGTGAAGAAAATCAGGCTCGGCAGGACTGACGTGAAGAAACTCAGGCTCTGCAAGGCTGACGTGAAGAAACTCAGGCTCGGCAGGACTGACGTGAAGAAACTCAGGCTCGGCAGGACTGACGTGAAAAAACTCAGGCTCGGCAGAACTGACGTGAAGAAACTCAGGCTCGGCAGGACTGACGTGAAGAAACTCAGGCTCGGCAGGACTGACGTGAAGAAACTCAGGCTCGGCAGGACTGACGTGAAGAAACTCAGGCTCGGCAGGACTGACGTGAAGAAACTCAGGCTCGGCAGGACTGACGTGAAGAAACTCAGGCTCTGCAAGGCTGACGTGAAGAAACTCAGGCTCGGCAGGTCTGACGTGAAGAAACTCAGGCTCGGCAGGACTGACGTGAAGAAACTCAGGCATGACGTGAAGAGACTCAGGCTTGGGAGGTACTGTGGGGTTGCGGGGTTCCTCGTCCACTAAACCCACAGTAAAAGTTGAACCGGCCAGCAAAAGAGCATGGACAATATGTTTCTTAAGACTCCAGCTAAGGTGATGAGATGGCATAAGGGAGTTGAGTGGCTCGGATAGCCCTCCACGGAAAAATATCATTAGGCACACCTCATCAAAAGATGTTAACTGTGCCAGCTCAATAAAGTTCAGGATGTACTCTTCAATGGGCCTGTTTCCCTGACGGAGCCGCATGATCTATGCTGCTGGATCCATTAGTGGTGAGTTCTTCTGTTACTAGTGATGGGACATTTGAACCGAGGCGTCGGAGCTTGTGTCGAGAAAAAAATGGGCGTGCCAGATGAAGCCGCGATTCGAGGCTTGAGTTGTTAACGTGAAAATCACGTGACTAATGACAAACGAGGCCTCGTTGTGTGAAAACGTCATCGGTTCAGTCTGAATGTCGCTTCCGGATAAAGGGGATTCAAAAATCGACCTAGTCACAGGGCTTAAATAAACAGGCAAACAAGCTAAACAAGATAACAAGGGGGTGTGGCTAATCTAAAACACCTGGGGAGACTAGTTAAACATAACGGGGAACTACCAAACATGGAAAAAGACAGGGGAACACAGACAGGACATGACAGAACCCACACCGTGACACCAGGAGGTGTGGGGCTATCTTTCAAGCAGAAGTTACTCTTTATTGAGGACTCGCTGTGCGTCGCTGTAGTCACCCAAGTCTTTCTAAGGCAGTGTACCTTGTAGTTTATCAAGTTTTTAGTGGGCAGTGCTTAGAAATTGAGAAATTGCTTAAACAAAGCATGCGAATGAAGTATCCAGGCATAGGAACCTACCCTAGACTCTAGAGTGTTACCAATCCTAATCAAATCAGCATAACTATTCAAAGAATGGGACAGGGGCTCCAAGAGCCATTAAAGAGAAAAGGTGACAGTCTCAGTAATCTGACTCATTTAATTTACAATAGAGAAAACAGGACTGGCAGGAATCTCTTGCTGGAAACTTTGCTTAACATCATCATCATAACCTTAAATGCTAAATTCAATGTACACTACCTTAGTTTTTCATGTTATGTTATGTAAGGACATAAGATCAGCAGATCTTTAACAGATTCAATCAATCAATCTGAATTTGAAAAGATTGATTGATTAATTGATTGATCAGCAGATCTTAAACAGATTCTTAAATTTGTAATCCCACACTTCCCCACCAAAAGATATGAATAACAAAAGTTAATTAAAAAAATAAGCTGCTACAAGGTTAAAGCTTGCCTTAGGGTTGGCAAACTAGCTGAAAAAAATCGTGCTCTCAACCACATGTGAGGGGACAAATAGGAAGAGGTGCTCAAACCCTGGTGCTCCAAACTCACAGGTGTGCTCCACACAGGTGACTAGCCTCCCCCTCAGCGCACTCAGCCTAGGCTCAAACTAGAAAAAACGGAGAGAAGTTAGTGGGTCTGGTACAAATTATTTAAACGGTACAAATAATCAATCACTCATTCAACATAAGAGAAAAAAAGAAAACAAAATACCATAAAAGACTTGTAGATAGAGGACGCACTCCGAAATCAACCTAAACGTTCAATTCAAACAGGTCAAACCAAAACCACAAAACAGAGATAACAAAATGAAAACACAATCATAATATAATTAGACAAAAAGTAAACCAAGTTAAAGAAAATCAGCAGCGCAACCCTCGGATAACCACCGTATGAGCTGTGGAAGGAGGCAAAACGAAACATAATCAGAAAAACATCTATTTCATTTAAAACAATAACCAAATCATACATTGGCCTACTCAAATCTACGGATCAACGAACACCAGGATGTTCGAATGCCTTCGCAAATGTTCCACTCAAAACAGACAATAGGGACTTGGGTGCCGCGTTGCATTCTGGGACGTGGCGGCCATGTTGATGGCCTCGCGAATGTAAACATACAGCAACTCGAACGAGGAGAAGAAGCAAAGTTGGGAGAAAGAAAAGAAAGAAAAAAGATGTTAAAATCCCTAAAAGGATGTGGATTTTACCGAGATAAGTTAAATAGGGAAGCCAGGGACACTCTCGCTGCAAGGAAATAATTTGTTTTCTTATTAAGAATATAATCTCATGCATCCATTCTTTAGTATAATGGATGTTTTGGGGACTGTTATGATCACACTGGCAGCTTACTGACGCTTTGCTGGACGCTCATCCAGATCAGCCGCGGCTGACTCCATGAGCATCGATGTTTGCCATATTGACCCCTAAACACCAAGCCAGGAAACAGGAGACAAACACAGTATGACGGTTAAATCCTCAATGTGTGTCTTATAGACCTCTAATGTAAGTATATTTACTGTAAACACATTCTGCATTGTTTTACAAATGAATGGATAAGCAACATTTACATGCTACTGATGCTTCCAATACAGATAAACTCACTGAAATTACTGCTATAAATAATGCATCATTATATTGTCATCTGTGTCCACAGGGTTGGAGTTTGTGCAGAAGTTTGCAGGTACAGTGTGACTGACACCATTTTCTTCAATACACCAATACTTTTTATAATCTGCATTATATAGGCTACTTTACATCTAAAATGTGTGTTCTGAAGTTGATTGATAGTGTCTGATCTCTCTCAGTGGATGTGACTCTGGATCCTGATACAGCGAATCCATATCTCATCCTGTCTGATGATGGAAAACAAGTCAGTGATGGAGACATTGAGCAGGACGTCCCAGAAAACCCAAAGAGATTTGATAAGAGTTGTGTTCTGGCAAAGCAGGGATTCAGTTCAGGGAGATTTTACTATGAGGTGCAGGTGAAGGGAAAGACTCAGTGGAGGTTAGGAGTGGTCAGAGAATCCATTAACAGGAAGGGGGACAGCAGTATCCCGAGTCCTGAGGATGGATACTGGGTTCTGGGTCTGAATGAGAATGAGGATGAGGATGATGAGAATGAGAATGAGGATGAGGATGATGAGAATGAGAATGAGGATAAGAGTGAGAATGAGAATGAGAATAAGGATGAGAATGAGAATGAGGATGAGGATGTGGATGAGATTGAGAATGAGGATGAGAATGAGAATGAGAATGAGGATGTATATGTAGTTCTTGATAATCCATTGGTTATTTTCCCTCTGAGAGTGAAACCTGAGAAGGTTGGTGTGTTTGTGGATTATGAGGAGGGTCTGGTCTCTTTTTATGACGTGGAGTCCAGATCTCATATCTACTCTTTCACTGCTCAGACTTTCACTGAGAAACTCTATCCATATTTTAACCCATGCGATAATGATGCAGGTAAAAACTCAAACACACTGATCATCACTCCTGTCAGTTAAAATAAAAAAAATAATAATAATAATAATCTGAAAAGATTGCTGTTTTTTTGAAAAAGTAAATAAAAGTTTGATAGACAAAAAGTGCAAAAAAAAAAAACTATATATAACTTTATAAACAAATAACTATTTGCAGGCCCTCAAAAAAAAAAAACATCAACTATAATTAAATATTTGTGATGTTGTGTGAAAAAACGTGTGGTCACGCTTTAGATTAGGGTCCAATTCTTACTATTAAGAACTTTTGCCTCAATAAACTCCTAATTACTGTTTATTAATAAGTAGTACGTTGTGAAGTTTAGGTATTGGGTGGATTAAGGCATTAATATGTGCTTTATAAGTACTAATAAACAGCTAATATCCTGGTAATAAGAAACTTTAATAGTGAGAATTGGACCCTAAACTAAAGTTTTACCAAATATTTAACCACAGTTACATTTGATTGGCCAATTTATCACGAGTCTATATTAATCAACAGAAAGATTTGTTTGCTTTTTAAATCCACTATGACATTTTACATATGATTTAACAATATACGGTCAAATTCTACATAATATACAGAATTTTTAAACTTTCCAGAGTTTCTACATGTTATTTTTAAAATGAAATTTCTCTCTCTCCTCTCCAGCTGTTAACATTGAACTATTTGTGTAATATTGTGATTTTTGGTTTATGTTTTAATAACTGCAGCATCTGAATAAAGACAAATGTTCAATTCTATAACTGTGATTTCTTGTAAACTAAACAGCTTGGTAATTATTATGCAAATACACTATCATGTAGAGTGTTGTCTAGAGGCGTTAGGAAGGAAGTACAATGGAGTAGTTTTCCGAATGCCAGATGTGATTTATTTTACAAGCTGCCTTTCAAAACGTGCAGTCTACATAATGTAAAAAAACATTACAGTATGTAGACTGCCAGGCCGGAAAATCGTATCCAGTAGTGGAACCTGTGCTAGGCTAGTTGCCCATATGTTGTGATCCTTACGGCGATCCCATATGTGTATTTTTCCACGTGTCTTTCCCTTGGGAGACTCCGCCCTGCCGTCCCTGCCGGTGTTGACTTCCCGTAACTAGGCTGGAGCAACCATAGAGACATTCCCAATGTAGCACTGCCCTAATGGCCTGTCCACATCTGTAACTTCTACATGTTACATCCCTACAGGCAAGATGTGGCATTCAAAGCTTTCCTTTCCGCTTGGAAAAGGTACGCTTTCCAAGTGTTATCCAAATAATCTTACTGTACAGGTCAAGCGCAACAGCAGTAATTGACCTTCTCTCTGAAACCCTGGAAGGGTCACCAATAGTGGTGCTTTGGTAGGGATCCCAATTCGTCAGTTAATGTCTGACTTAAGGTCGAATGTGACTGACTGAAATAGAACGTCTAGGTTATGTATGAAACCCCAGAGATTGTCTAATTAAAGGAGAACGTCCACTCTCAGTAAACTTTCGGGTTCTGAACCGGTTGCAGTTCCACTCTGGGTCCATATGAGGTCTATGGAGATATACCCTCAAAATCCACTTTTCTCAGGATATAATTTTTTGTCTAGTAATTTGAATGTTGTTTTCGAGAGGAGATGCAAAGAAATGACAAATTATTGGGTGTTAGATTTTTAAAAAGTCTTTTAAAATGTCAATGACGTCATACACATCGTACGACCAAAGATACTGCTTTACGGCAATCCTTTATTAGCACTTTGGTGCTTTCGCGCTCTGCACTTTCCTTTCTCTCCAGGCATCGACAACACAGCTGACACAGGTAAACATGTGCTAGAAGAGTTAAGTCCGCCTTAACATTCTGGTCCCGCTTCGGATGCCACGATGCCATCAAGTGGTATCTCTGGTCGTAATCAGTCCTTCACTGACCAACCAGCGTTCATTAGCAGAATGCTAGCGTGTTATGGGCAACAACAACTCAACCTGTAAGAAATCAAAAGAACATAAGTACTCGTTCATTCAACTTTCGACTTATAACCCATGTTGAACTTGCAAAACCTACATTCAAATATGAGATTTTTCAACGGCAATCGGGTGAAAAAGACAAATTTAGCCGTCTAGCTCCATAGACTCCCATTCATTCTGCACTCGGACGATCGCCCCCAGTGGAACTCTGGTGGAACTACAACCAAAATTCGGTACAATAGGACTTAATAAGGAGTGGCCAGGCTTTCCGTAGACGGGCTTTGGTAACCCCCTGTTCCCTGAAGGAGGAAACCGAGGCTACGTTTACACGTGGCAGGTGTAGCGACTCTGACAGGGTATCCGGACAGATGTATCTAAATTAGCGAATCCCGATTTGCAAACAAAGGTCAGTTCTTCGTGAGTAAACAAAGGGGCATTCTGTAAACGACCCCCTTCGGGCATGTTGACCAGATTGGTGCCACTATGGCTAGCACATGAGTTCATGAGTTCTAAGAGTTCATCAAAAGAATGTTCCAACACATTAACACAAAAACACCAGCCATGGAACTTTTCAGAGAAAAGTACCTCTACATGTTTTAAATGTATTCATTTTTGTGCTTAGATGTCGTCACATGCCATACTGGAAGTACTGACAATTTTATTGTGTGTTAAGCAAACTTTAAAGATGCTTGTAATTCTGCATATGAATGTAACTCTTTATTCCGATAATCTTCATGTGACGTGTCTGATATGTCTGTAATTCGCTCAATCTAATGGAGCCGAATTCCGATAGCAGAATGAAGTAAGGTGCATTATTTTACACATTTCATATTTCAGGAGCCGAACGGCTTAAATACAATCTCCTCATGAGTCAGTCAAGTGGGAATCCCCCACAGGACAAAGAGAACTGTGTCCGCTCCAGATCCGCGGACAGTCATGTGTGATTCGCGCAAACAGAGGCGTGAACCCTCCTCTCCATAAGAGACACAGCAGTTTCTACGCCACACGATAGCTTTTTCCTGTGAGAGGATCCATGGCTCCTTCGGGAGCTTTCTCCGTTTTCTTTAATCTTTCTTTATTTTCGTCTTCGGACTTTTTCTTACGTTTAGTTTCAGTGAAATGAACGTAATCGGCAACTTCAACCTGAAGGAGACTCTTCGAATCTGCAGCGACCACGCTCGCCCAGAAGAGCTGAGAAAGCACGCACCCGCTCCTAAGGACACACACGCAAGACGCGATTTTCCTCAGCAACACCAGGAGAACCAAAGACCTTTAAGCCTTCATTCAAACTAACGCGGTTTGCCCGCTCTGAAAGACCACGTGAACGCATGACGCGAGGACAGAGACACACGCCTTCTTCACATCAACCACAAAAGAGCTTTACCTGTGCAAGTAACCGTTTACCATTATTTCGAGGTTTAAGATCTGTGATTCTTGTTGTCTCAAAAGGTTCTGTCTGTGATGAATTTTGCCAAACCAGAAGATCTCTCATCTTCTTACTCTCTCTCTCTCTCTCCCTCCCAATCTTTTTCTCTCGCAACCTCTCTCTCTCTCTCACTCCTGTTTGTTATTCGTCTGTCTCGTTAGTTTTACTGTTTAACTGTACATACATGTATCCTGTGTTCAAATGTAGAATTCTGTATCCGTAGTTTCAATTATTAAAACCATATTCTTGATTGATCCTGAAGTGCTCATTTACAAGTCAATGAAATGAATATCTCATAGCTACAAAGCTTTACAAGTTGTTACTATATCAGTAACGTAAATTTTATAAACACGAGAAAATTAATGTTCACGGCCGGAGCATTGAGATTTCTTGGAGTTTATAAAAAGGGATAACTTTGTTGAGAAGTTGGTAAGTTAATCTTACGGCTGTTTGCTGGACAAACCGATTGTTTGATAACTAATTAATTCCATTAAAGTTATCTCATATAATCGATCTGTAATGAGACCATTGATATATGAATGAGGAATTATAATTCGTTATGATTTACCATTCATACATACAATCGATCTGTTTTCAATTTCGATAATATAACTGTAATACGCAAATATATTAATCATATTTCATGATTAATTATTAAAATTCCCTATAAATAATTTGAGCTAATTAAGGCACATCTCGATGTTGCTACAGAATATGGTGGAGAACGCGACGCATTTCAAACTTTGTTTTATGAGCAAATTCAGTTTCAATCTGTTTATATGGTTATTAATAATTTTGTGCACGCACAAAATGGAATTTTGAAATTGTGAGATAAGTCGCAACGCGAACTCACTCCTAACTGACTGAGGCAAAAACCGACGTCAGTCAGTAACGTCACATTTTAACAGCTGCTAAAATATGCATAGACATGTTTTTATCACTGTTAAATGCTGAGTACACTGCAGTATTAATATTACAGATGTCCTGTTAAGAGATGAAGAAAACTCTCTGCAGGTGATACATTTTAATATGTTTAAAACCGCCTATTAAGACGAAGAAATCTCTTTTTAGTGTGAGACGTAAATTTGATCAGAGCGAGATTCCTTTGATTCAGTAGTAAAAGGCCTGATATATAATCGTTAGATTAACGATAACTCCTGGTAAAAATTGGCTTAGCTAACCAATTGTAAACATAACACATTTGAATCATAAGTGCTATATTGATTGTGTGTGTACGGGAGCCGAAGCAACAGATGAATAATTCCTGTTGTCAACAATTTACGTGTAGTGCAGTGAAGAAATCCTGCCACACACTTTTGTGAAATATAGCACCAAAAATCCGCCGAGATTTTGAAATAATTGTGATTTTTGCAGACAACTGACGCATAGAAACGCACTCAGAGTTAAATCACTCTGAAGCCGAGCGGTCGTAATTCCGCTGACAAACACTGGAGGGCAGCCTTCGTAACAGCCTCAGATCACTTCCTCTCCGTGACATCATTCTGCGCGAGCAAAAATTGCGCCATCGTGTGGGCATTCGCAAACAGGTCACTCTATTCCCATTCTCTCTTGTTTTTTTTCTCTTCTTCATTTTTCCTGTGATTATGAACTTTGCGGTCTAACTTTCAATACATATTTGCATTGAAAAGCTTTGCTGCTGTTAATATTATTGGATGTTAGATTCTCCTGCCTCTAACTGAGTAGAATTATTTTGAATTTGATTCAAACAAGATTTGAATTAAAATTTAAGTTAAGACTCTCAGCTCAGTCACTGATACCCACTTAAAAAAGGGCGCCCCCTCGTGGCATCCCCTGCTAAGTCGGTTTATCACTTTTCCTGCTTTCATTCTGTTTTGAAGTGGTCAATTTCCAGTTGGTTTTATTTGATGTGCCATCACTGATACCTTACAGTAATCGTGATTATCATCAGATATTATTCTTATCTTTAACTCGTCTTACACTTATTCAAATTTGGTTTGGAATATCAAATTCCTAATTTAAATTTGAATTAAGTTTCTCATGTCAATTTCTCTTTTCTCTTTTTTCCATTCCGTTGTGAATTGTTTTATTTCTACTTCTCCCTTCTGACTAGGGTATAATTATTGACGATACTTCACTGTTGTCGTTAATTATTATAGGATATCATCTTGACTTTTCAATCCCCTTACACGCATATTTAAATTTGGTTCGAGACCAGTTTGAACTTAAAATTTAGATTGTGTTGGTCTGTCAGCCACTGATATCCACTTGGAGGAAACAGCGCCACTGTGTGGCCTTGTGGATACCAAATCGGTATCACTCTTTTCCCCTTTTCACTATCTGGGAGTGTGCATGTATATCGTCTTTCTCTCCTGATTATTTTATAAATAGGACTGATACTTCAGTGTATCTGGACTATTGTAGGATATCATTCTGATTGTTACATTACCTTACACATTTATTTAGATTTGATTTCAACTTCTTTGAATTTAAGTTTAAATTAAGGTGGCTGATTCAACCAGGCTAACCACAAGTGCGCCCCCCTGGTGGCAAAAACCCACTACTACGGTTCACTTCCTCCCGCGTTTAGCCTGCTCTCTCTAGTTCTACCTTTCGTTTTTGATTATCTAATAATTATGGATGATACTTCACTGCTATCATTAGCGATTATTTGATATTATTCTGATGTTCCTTTTAATTCTTCGTACATGCTTATTTTAATTTAATTTAACCCTCTGTGAATTAAATTTGAATTAAGTTTGTCTATTCTTGTGGCACTAACACGCTACTACCTGCCTCCTCCTTTGTGCCTCTTGCTTTCGTTATTTTCTATTTTCTCTTTTGGGTTAGATCATTTTGATAATTACCAACAGTATCATAATTTCCTTTTGTTTACTATTATTTAATAAAGCCTTTGCCTTTATTTCTACATACATAATTACCCCATTGGGTTAAACAAGAAAACCTTAATTCACTTTGAGTTTCGCTTGCTAAATCCTGTTCTGTATTTGTACGTAGAATTCCCCAGAGCGCTGTGGTGATTTGACGGTCATCTCTGGCTGGTTTCCGGCAAGCTGGTTTGTCTGACTGGCGTTACCGGCGCGGACCGCGAGTGAGTCTCGGACTTTTCTGTCTCTCTCCATTGGTGCGACACATAAAACTGTGTCATCAGAAATCTGGCACTCCAAAGTCGCAGATTGTTCGAGAGGAACGCACCTTGGTACAGATGAACAGAGAGGCCCGAGGACACGGTGGTTGAGCGTGGGGACGACGGAAGGATTAACCACGACGCTGGCTCCAACCAGAGTGACCTCAATTCACCCAGGCAAACTAAATAAGGCTTTCCACCGGTAAACCCACTAGCCCGTGGGCCCGGCTATAAATCCAGCTGGATAGCAGGCTCAGGCTCCCTATCCCCTGTAACACTCTCTGTGTTAGTATATCTCCCATTTTATTACAGACCTATTGATTGGTTTTGTTAATTTTACTGCAATCTTTTCTATCTCGCTATTTTTCCGTTCTGTTGTGATTTGTTTCTTTCAGTTCACCTAGAGACAGAACCTACGAGAGACACCCAGAAAGGCTAAATAACAGATCGACCACTGAGCAGCTAGCGTCACCACGTGGCTCCCTAGGCTGCCGCCCTGTCAAAATCTTTATTTAGGCCCTGCGCTGACCTACGCGAATTGTCCCAATCTAACTGTCTGCATCAGTTAGCCAAAATTCTCATAGACGGCCTAGGCCGTATTAGCATAATTCATTAGCTCGTAAACGAACTTGCAGTGGTTTTGCTTTCTTGTGTGTGTGTGCTGTGCTCTTCTCGCCCGCAGCAAACTAGTATGTTCCGGTCTTCCAGTCCCGCAGCCCGCTGGGACAACCTGGAGACATGGCCGAGATCCAAAACACCTCCACTCCTGCCCAGTGCCCAAGGTCGCCAGTGACTCAGAGCCCCCGAGCCAAGAGCAGCTGGACGCCGACTTGGACGAGCTGTTGGCTCACAAACCGAGCCAAAGCTACAACGACAAAGACTGGGCCCGACACGTCGGAAACCTCGCTCACAAGCTCATCGCACAAGCACGCCTCCCCGAAAGGAGTCGCATCGCCCTGGAGCATGAAGGAGCAACGCTAAAGATGCAAGCGGAGGAGGCCCAGATCGTCAATCGTCGAGATCAACTACTCCTCGAAACCGACGAAGAGGATGACACCGACCCCAAGCTACAGAAGGAAGTGGAAAGACTTCAAACTGCCCTGTCTGATCTTTGTCTACACACAGACCGAAAAGAGCAGGCAGAGAAAGAAACCAGAGAGGAGCTCACCATGAAACTCCAAAACGGTGAAGCTCTCCTTGCAAGAGCAGAGACTGAACTAAAAGAAATAGACACTAAAGCCAGGCCTGCGAAAAGCACTCGCAAGCGGCCCAAGCTAAAATCCACGAGCTTGTTCAGCAGAGACAAGATCTCGAATACGAACTTGACATTGTTCGCACAGAGCTGAAAAGGGGGGGGGCGAAAGTCCACCGTTCAAGACACCACCAGCCAGCCCACAAGAACCCCTGTCAGCGAAAGGGGGAGAGCCTTTCCAAAGAACCCCTGCCACTAACCACGGCATGGCTCCCAAAGAACTTGACAAGCTGGCCAGAAACATCCCGACGTTCACTTCGAACCCTGCAAGAGGCCACGACGTGCACGCCTACCTGCAATACATTGACTTTCACTTACAGACTGTTACCAACGCAACCGCGTGGGACAGATTTTACCTGATAAGGATTACGTCCAGCCGTGAGGTGCGCAGCCTCCTAAATCGTCAAAAAGACACTGTCAAAACTGACTACCAGCAGCTGCAACAAGCTTTGATCCGTGAATTCTCTGATCCAGAATCAGACCAAGGGTTATTCACCGCCATGGACCTCAAGCAGGCCCGACTTGAAACCCCACAGACCTTCAACAACCGACTCCGACAAGCCTATTTCGGAGCCCAAAATCAACCAGGTACGGAAGAAGATTTCAACTTAAGAACTCTGTGTCTCCGAAATCTGCATCCCACGGTGAGTCATCACCTAGGTGTCCTGGCCTGTACCCGTAGCATGTCTACCCAACAGCTACGACACTTGGCCCACAAAGCTCACGTTAAGCAAAAGACTGTGTCCAAAAAGACTTTGAAAAACCCAACAACCTACTCTGTCTCTGAACACTACTCAGAGCTGCCCATAGAGGGCGCCCCACAACACCCAGCCACGTCAGAGACGGCAGAGATCCTGAAGGTGCTGAAAGAGCTTCTTCACGGGAGATCTCACAAGAGAAACAAGAGGTACGAGCCCGACATCCTGTGTCTAAGCACCCTGAACACTGCTCGTTGGCCCCAGGCCACAGAACCAGCTGTCACACCACAAAGTGACAGCATCACCCAGCCACCACAGCTGACCGCTGCACAGCCTGAGCATGACAGCACAGTGTCACACAACTGGGACCAAAGTCCCAAAAGACCAAGAAATGCTGTTTTGGCTACCTGCCTCCGCAGCGACCCACACAAGGCCGGCCCTAACCGCCCATCGATCAACACACCAGCCCCAACGCCAAGACTTCTGGGAAACCTGACCCAAAGGGGGGGTGGCCCGAAAACTCTACTTAGCCATCACGATAGGCAATGATTTGAGCATTAAAGCCCTGCTAGACACAGGCTCAGACCTCATTTTGATATCAGCTGAACTTTTTGAAAGACTCAAAGCTAAGAGACAAGATCTGGAGCGGACACAGTTCTCTTTGTCCTGTGGGGGATTCCCACTTGACTGACTCATGAGGAGATTGTATTTGAGCCGTTCGGCTCCTGAAATATGAAATGTGTAAAATAATGCACCTTACTTCATTCTTCTATCGGAATTCGGCTCCGTTAGATTGAGCGAATTCAGACACGTCACATGAAGATTATCGGAATATAGAGTTACATTCATATGCAGAATTACAAGCATCTTTAAAGTTTGCTTAACACACAATAAAATTGTCAGTACTTCCAGTATGGCATGTGACGACATCTAAGCACAAAAATGAATACATTTAAAACATGTAGAGGTACTTTTCTCTGAAAAGTTTCATGGCTGGTGTTTGTGTGTTAATGTGTTGGAACATTCTTTTGATGAACTCTTAGACTTCAGAGCTATACACTAGCAAACCACACTTCTATTATAAAGCAAAGCTAATAAGATATGCATGCGTACAGGAAGGTTGGATACAATTTCTGTGTTCTATACATTTATATACACATTATAGGACATTTGTGTGTGTGTGTGCATTAATGTGTGATTGTCCTTCAGCGTTCAGGCAGCTTTGTGGACTCTTTCTGTGGGGGGGGGGGGGGGGGGGGTCGGTCAGGATGCGTGTCCCGTGAAACGGCGAGGTTTGAATGGTTGACCATTTGTTGAAGACAACGCTGGCTTGTTCCATATGTGTCATGTGCTAGCCATAGTGGCACCAATCTGGTCAACATGCCCGAAGGGGGTCGTATACAGAATGCCCCTTTGTTTACTCACGAAGAACTGACCTTTGTTTGCAAATCGGGATTCGCTAATTTAGATACATCTGTCCGGATACCCTGTCAGAGTCGCTACAGTCCCCCTTTTCGTCGGATGACGTCCCTGTTGTGGACATCATCGGACGACATCACGATGGCAGGATGACAGGCAAATCAGGATGGCTTGTAGCAGGTGGGCCAGGATGGTAAGGCAGCAGGTGGAGCTTAGAGCTGAGGGCTCAGCTCGATGGGGTTCGGCGTGGTCTCTGACTTGGCACCCCCCATCTTTCCGGGGATTCTGTCTGAGACCTTCAGGCACGGCTTTCGTGAGCTTGGCTGAAGATGTTTGCATCTCGTTGAGTCTCCTTTGCAAAGTGGAGGCCAAACCTAGTGTCAGAGTGTGGCCGATTACCGTAGACACACACAATAACTATATAAAATAACTACATACAGCATGGAAAAGAACTATATACAGCATGCACACAGACACACAAACGCACAATAACTATATACAAGAACTACATACAGCATTGAAAAGAACTATATACAGCATGCACACACACACACAAATTCAAAAGAACTATATATACAGCATGCACACAGACACAAAATAACTATATACAAACACTACAATCAGCATGGAAAATAACTATATAGGCTACAGCATGCACACAGACACACAAAATAACTAGGCCTATATACAAAATCTAAAATCAGCATGGAAAAGAACTACAGGTCCTTCTCAAAAAATTAGCATATTGTGATAAAGTTCATTATTTTCCATAATGTAATGATAAAAATTAAACTTTCATATATTTTAGATTCATTGCACACCAACTGAAATATTTCAGGTCTTTTATTGTTTTAATACTGATGATTTTGGCATACAGCTCATGAAAACCCCAAATTCCCGTCTCAAAAAATTAGCATATCATGAAAAGGGTCTCTAAACAAGCTATTAACCTAATCATCTGAATCAACTAATTAACTCTTAAAACCTGCAAAAGATTCCTGAGGCTTTTAAAAACTCCCAGCCTGTTTCATTACTCAAAACCGCAATCATGGGTAAGACTGCCGACCTGACTGCTGTCCAGAAGGCCATCATTGACACCCTCAAGCAAGAGGGTAAGACAGAAAGAAATTTCTGAACAAATAGGCTGTTCCCAGAGTGCTGTATCAAGGCACCTCAGTGGGAAGTCTGTGGGAAGGAAAAAGTGTGGCAAAAAACGCTGCACAATGAGAAGAGGTGACCGGACCCTGAGGAAGATTGTGGAGAAGGACCGATTCCAGAGCTTGGGGGACCTCGGAAGCAGTGGACTTAGTCTGGAGTAGAAACATCCAGAGCCACCGTGCACAGGCGTGTGCAGGACATGGGCTACAGGTGCCGCATTCCC
Source organism: Rhinichthys osculus (assembly GCA_029959095.1). Classification (NCBI taxonomy): domain Eukaryota; kingdom Metazoa; phylum Chordata; class Actinopteri; order Cypriniformes; family Leuciscidae; genus Rhinichthys; species Rhinichthys osculus. The sequence goes on along the minus strand of JARWKJ010000021.1, from coordinate 3,560,558 downwards.
CAGGTCAAGCCACTTTTGAACCAGAAACAGTGGCAGAAGCGCCTGGCCTGGGCTACAGAGAAGCAGCACTGGACTGTTGCTCAGTTTTGCATGTCATTCGGAAATCAAGGTGCCAGAGTCTGGAGGAAGACTGGGGAGAAGGAAATGCCAAAATGCCTGAAGTCCAGTGTCAAGTACCCACAGTCAGTGATGGTCTGGGGTGCCATGTCAGCTGCTGGTGTTGGTGCACTGTGTTTTATCAAGGGCAGGGTCAATGCAGCTAGCTATCAGGAGTTTTGGAGCACTTCATGCTTCCATCGGCTGAAAAGCTTTATGGAGATGAAGATTTCATTTTTCAGCACGACCTGGCACCTGCTCACAGTGCCAAAACCACTGGTAAATGGTTTACTGACCATGGTATTACTGTGCTCAATTGGCCTGCCAACTCTCCTGACCTGAACCCCATAGAGAATCTGTGGGATATTGTGAAGAGAAAGTTGAGAGACGCAAGACCCAACACTCTGGATGAGCTTAAGGCCGCTATCGAAGCATCCTGGGCCTCCATAACACCTCAGCAGTGCCACAGGCTGATTGCCTCCATGCCACGCCACATTAAAGCAGTCATTTCTGCAAAAGGATTCCCGACCAAGTATTGACTATTGAGTGCATAACTGAACATAATTATTTGAAGGTTGACTTTTTTTTTTTGTATTAAAAACACTTCTTTTATTGGGCGGATGAAATATGCTAATTTTTTGAGACAGGAATTGGGGTTTTCATGAGCTGTATGCCAAAATCATCAGTATTAAAACAATAAAAGACCTGAAATATTTCAGTTGGTGTGCAATGAATCTAAAATATATGAAAGTTTAATTTTTATCAGTACATTATGGAAAATAATGAACTTTTATCACAATATGCTAATTTTTTGAGAAGGACCTGTATTGTCCATGTGTTTCTAGCTTAGCTTTGAGCTTTTCCCCACGAAATTTGGGATTGGGGAAGTTTGTGCATTCCAGATGAGCTATGTAGATTTTGGTTAGATCAGTCAAATTCATCATTTTGTTGCTGTCGATGATTTCCTTGTCAATTACTCGAGATACAGCACCAAATGCCTCACCGTGAGCTTCTACTAGTTGGATATGTTTGGCCTTGTTTTCTGTGCTTGCACTTCTCCATTTTTCTCAATTTTTTTGTGTATATTGGACTCTACATGATTTGTGGTATTTAGCTTCTGTAGCAAATAGATCCTTTCCTCTAATTCTGTGAAGCAAATTTTCATCAAATTTTTGTTCTGCAACTTTGAGGACTGTTCTCCGCCCATCACACTCAAACTCTCTAAACCCCTCAGTCGTCCATATCCCTTTATTTTTTACCTTCTTCCGTGTAATTGAGTTGCAGAATATACAGTCAGGTGTGAAGAGCACCTTGTCACCAGTCGAGGCCCTCTGACTTTGCCTTGAACTTGCTGCTAATAGTTCAGGCTTCTGGTCGAGTCTTTTGAGATTCATGGTGAATCTTTGGTAGCATTCTCTGTGATATCCATCACCTTCTGTAATGGTGTCTGGTATAAGTTCACAGGTTACAGTCATTCTGTGAGCAGATTCCAGTGGTTCAGCCAATCTCTTGTCACGTATTTCTTTCATTCTGGCTAATCTTGCATCAGAATCTGCGTTTGCCCATAATTGCACGAGTGGTCCATATACAAGACCAGGGACATGCACAATGCATCTGGACTTTGGTTTTGTCCCATGACATCCCCTATGCCTTGAAGGACCTGCAGTCACTTGGCCCACTGACTCATGTCTTGACTCAGACATAACTGAGCAGTTCAGCTATGTTGAAGAAACCAACTACATAACCGACTAGATTATCTATGTGTATGAGATATGTGTGTGTGTGTGTGTGTGTGTGTGTGTGTGTGTGTGTGTGTGTGTGTGTGTGTGTATAAGCTACTGGACGTCTAAAATTTCCATTAGGGATGAATAAAGTATATCTATTAATCTATCAAATGTCATTTAAAATATTTAAAAACAAATATTTAAAGTAAGCATCAATGTAGTGTAGTAAGACGGGTCAATTATATTAAATTGTAAACTAAAATATCAAACATCGAGCAATTCAGTGAAACAAATTTCTTGCTGTATAGGCAGAGGATGCAGACTTGGAGGATCTGTCTGTGTGAGTAGGAACAGTCTTTCAGGACAGTCTTTATATACCTGTCTGACAGAGAAAACTATTAATGAAAATTCAACAAATATCTTATTTTGTCATCGGATGAACAATCCAGACAGGTTTCTGATTTGTCAGTGAGCCACACACCTTTGATGGAAAGGGTAATGAGGGTTGGAATGTTAGCACGTTAGCATATTAACTGATACTATGGAAATGGACCTTGATCGATTATATCCATACAAGGCCTTAACTATATTAAATAAAAAATAATTAAAAACAACTATTTAAAGTAACTATCAATGTAGTGTAGTAAGAGTATTGGGTCACCTAAAAGCTGTTCTGATTGACTAGGCCAATCTTGACGTGTTAAAATAGCTTAAAGTCGTTTTTTAGGGTTTCCCTATTCAGGGCTAAAACTGTCATGATTCTGCCTTCATGTCTCTGGTCTTGTGGCAGGATCATGGCAGACCCATGTTTTATGTACAAGCGCATGGTCTGTTATTTGGACCATGTGCTTGTGTTGTCTCGTCTCGTAACCCCGCCCCCTTGTTATCCTCGTCTTGTGATTAGTGTCTAGTCAGTTTCACCTGTCCTCGTCATTAGTGTTCCCTATTTAATCCCTGTGTATTTGCTGTCCTGTGTGATTCATTATCATATGTTGTGTGATTCTTGCTGTGAGTATCTTGTAGAGAGTCTTGTCTAAAGAAGTGTTTTGTTCCTGTCATAGTTGTTATTTACCGTCTGAGTATTTATCTTTGTCAAGTCGATCCTGTCTTGTTTTGCCCCATCGTGGGTTTTGTTTTCTGTTTTGTCTTTAATAAACCCCTGTTTAAGTTATTTGCTGTCTGCACTTGGGTTCATCTGCTATCCACATAACAGAATGAATCGCCAAATACAGAACCCAGCGGACAGTATGTCCTCGCCTGTCTATTGCCAGTCGGACCCTAAGGATTGGTGGTACCAGGCCATCGCTGACGCAAACAGGGGCAAACTCCCGATTCCCGCCCAGGGACAGCGATCGGTAAGGGAGTATGCTCGGGTCGCGAATGAAAGGAGGTTTTTCTTACCAGAACTCCTCCTTAACCGCTACCTCGTCGCAGGTCTCAACTCCCCTCCGCCCCTGGCTGAACGGGAGGAGCTGGTGACCCGTCCGTTCACGGAAATGGTGGATCGTTTGTCGCGGAGAGAGTCACAGACACCCTCGAGCTCACCATCCGCCAAGCTGCCTGTGATTCCGGAGGGTCGTGTACTAGCGGTGGTCACACTTGGGGACCAGGCCCACGCCGCTTCAGTCCCTGAGACATCATCTCCACCCACGAGTCTCTGCGGCAAACGGGGCAGACACGCCTCATGGGAGTCCGCCTCAGAGTCCTCCGCTACAGAGTCAGCGCAGTTTGAGACTGCCCTTCCTGGACCAGTTACGGTTCCTGTGGAGCTTTCCCAACCGGCCTCCAGTCCAGCTACGGCGTCTGCTCCCCGACCTAAGAAGAAGAGGAGGAGGGGAGTCTCTGGTCTGTTATCATCCCCTGTATCTGCAAGCGCCGTCCATGAGCCCGCTCCAGCTAGCGCCGTCCATGAGCCCGCTTCAGCAAGCGCCGCCCTAGAGGCCGCTCCAGCAAGCACCGTCCCAGAATCTACGGAGAGACTCGCGGCCGATCTAGCCGCAAAAGAGGTCTTGAAATCGGTTTCTGCTCGTCATGAGATGCCCATCTTCCTTGCTGCAAAGACCCTGTCTGATTATTTGTCTAGTCTAGCTAGAATCCTTGAAGTCCCAGTCTGTCCTGTTTTATCCCCAGCCCCCGAGTCTGTCGCCGAGAGCGCTGCACCCGAGTCTGTCGCCGTGAGCGCTCCACCTAGTCCTGCCCTGTCGCCTGCCATGTCCCCTGTCAGGAGTCCCGTTACCTCATCCTCTGTGTCCTCTATGTCTGAGCCTGTTGCTGCTCCCTCAAAGGCAGTATCCCCATCTGTTTTCCCGGTCTCCCCCGTCTCCACTAGTCCCCGGACTGTTTCACCATTTGTTCCTGTCGCCACTTGTCCCCGTACTGTTTCCCCTGTCGCCACTAGTCCCCGGACTGTTCCCCCTGTCACCACGAAACCCCGGACTGTTTCGCCCAAGCCCCGTCCTTGTGTGTCTTCCTCCAAGTCCCCCTGGATTCCCCGTCCTCAGCCCTCGTCCCGAAGACCCAAGACCCCTGTCCCGCCCATCCACCCTGGACTGTCTCCCAAAGACTTTGTGTTTCCTCCACCTCCTCTACCCTGTATGTTATTTTTGATGTTTCACCCTAACCCTGTTATTGTTTTTTCATGTTTGCCTTTATTAGTGTTTTCCATGTTTTGTTGGTTCGTGTCTTTGTCACAGTCTGTCATGTCCCGTGTTTAGTTTCCCTTTGAGGAGTGTCTGGAAGCCGCTCCTTAAGGTGGGGGTTCTGTCATGATTCTGCCTTCATGTCTCTGGTCTTGTGGCAGGATCATGGCAGACCCATGTTTTATGTACAAGCGCATGGTCTGTTATTTGGACCATGTGCTTGTGTTGTCTCGTCTCGTAACCCCGCCCCCTTGTTATCCTCGTCTTGTGATTAGTGTCTAGTCAGTTTCACCTGTCCTCGTCATTAGTGTTCCCTATTTAATCCCTGTGTATTTGCTGTCCTGTGCGATTCATTATCATATGTTGTGTGATTCTAGCTGTGAGTATCTTGTAGAGAGTCTTGTCTAAAGAAGTGTTTTGTTCCTGTCATAGTTGTTATTTACCGTCTGAGTATTTATCTTTGTCAAGTCGATCCTGTCTTGTTTTGCCCCATCGTGGGTTTCGTTTTCTGTTTTGTCTTTAATAAACCCCTGTTTAAGTTATTTGCTGTCTGCACTTGGGTTCATCTGCTATCCACATAACAAAAACAGGTAGTGTATCCCAAAAATGTCAATGTTAAAATTTATATTCATATTCTACACATCCAGACCTTTCAGAAAAGCATGATTTAGTCAGGGGAGGGGGTTGGGGTGTATGATAGGCGAATCTAGGTCGTGGCCTATGCATGAAATGGGCTCATTATATCAACAAAAAAAGTCTTACCTATTTTAATTTTAGACACCTACCAATAAGCAGCATGGTAGATATTTGACCTAAGTCATCATATGTTAAGTTTAAGTGTGTATTGGGTCCCCTAAAAGCTGTTCTGATTG